>OX463757.1:90977574-91194829 GCA_949824845.1 Rhingia rostrata | reverse complement strand
CCCAAGTTGCGCACTTCAAGTTGGTTGAGGTCGGTTTTCACTCCCGCAACATAACTGATGCCTTTCTCTCCTGCGTCTGTCGCTTGACAGAGATTCGAAGTATCGGCCGGCCAGCGTTTAGGTGCCCATTCTCTCTACATGTTATACTTACTTCATTACTAAAATAGCGCTTTAGTCCGGAATGAACCTTAGCCTCAACCAACATGCCTCTCCAATTAGCCCGGTCCTTAGCTAAATGCATCCATACATTAATTTGGTTGAGGTCGATTTCTACTTCTGCGCGACCTCCTCCTCTAATGCGTCCGACGCCTGACTGGGAATCGAAAACCGGAGTTTTGGTCTTCATTCATTTTACATGTCCTAGGCATCTTAAACGTCCAATGCGGAGTTTTTTCGATAGGGGAATGCCGCTGTATAGTTCTTGGTTGAATCTTGTTCTCCATGGAACGTAAACGCAAACTGGACCGACGATTTTTCAAAGAATTTCTTCTCAAAAGATCATCGGATTTTCAAAGAAGAACTCTTAGGATATAAGGAGGTAATTTATGTTGTGGATGTCCCTCAAAGGCAACCCTAGCCTGTCGCTTATCTCTTCAAAAAATATCAGAGCTTAACATTCAACCATGCTAGAACTGTAAGGCTGATGAACTCGCCAAACTCCCGTGCCCGACACGGGAGCACTCGGTATTCCTATCGATACCTAAGTGCAAGCTTCCCAATCAAATAAAATCTCACATAGAGTCTTGGCACGAGGTGTTTGGATTTAAGAAGATCCAAGGGACTGATCTCGCTTGTTAGACCATATTTAAGCGCCACCATAGGTGTTATCAATGGCCACTATCTAATAGGTGGGCACGCAGAATGGCTGGTCAGTCATTTGAACGACTTTTGCAGGAGTTGTAGAGGGAGAGGAAACATTACTTCCTCTTTTTTGTAACTGCCCGGACCTATCAAATTCAAAATCTCTACACTTTGCCAAGCACGGGATTAAAAAGTCTCGTCCGCTTTAATAACGGCACAGATTAGGTTTCCTACACCTAACAAGGAAAAAGCACAAGATCCATCTGGTATCATAATGGACAAAAAAACTGGTCTAAGTGTGCTGGCGAATCGCTCTAACCTAACCTATGGCGCAGTTCAGGATGTCACTTTTTTGTGGATCAATCAAATGGTGCTTAGGCTCCAATATTAAAGAAATACTTGCATTCGAACAAATATTGGTAGAGTTTGCGTATTTTACTTTCCTTATCATCTTACCTGGCTTTATCTAGAACGTCCGGAATTTTCGTCAGAAATGGTTCTCCATATTTTCAGGTGTTAGGTTGACCGTGAATTGCATCTGATCTATGCTCCCTAAGGTTAATAAAATATCAATTAATTTCTCATTAGTTACCGCTGTCTATAGCTAATTATCTCCAGCTGCCCACTCAAATTTGGCTGGAGTCCTTTTCTATTTGTGGGACACATTTATCAAAAGTATTTCTCTATTGCATTGACTTCTTGGATGAAAGTTAAAAAGCCTGAGGGATCCAGTACTGGTGTCCATTCGTCATATACATCATAGTCATGTCATACGTCTTGGACTATGTCGCTCGTAAAGTCTATCATCGATGTCTTCAAAATCCATCAACGCAAATGGGTCAGCCGACTTTTCTATCGATTAAGTCATTTCGTTGAGTTCCTTATTTCAGTGAGAGTAAGACTGCTATGATCAATTTTGTGACTCAATTGCCTTACAGGTCTGAAATCGCGTGTTGTGACTCGTCGTTTTCACATGTTGGTCTACTGCGATGGGGATTTGAATCCGATCAGATTATCTGTACTTATAGTACTCCAACTTCATTTAATTTTGGTATGGAGAAAGGGCTTTCATTATGACACCAGGTATAATTTCCATAATCCTGGGCAACAGTGTTGAGACAATAATTTCGAACACAGGGCGAGTATTGCTAAGTTATTCGAGATAACGAGGTTTATATCCTTCCCGCTACGATTATAAGAAAAGTTCCGTTCAAATACCAACAACTGATCTCCTATACCCACTATTGCACTGTCATGAGTTCAGGCATTACTATCTACCCACAACCTCTCTCATACTTAAAAGCCCAAGTCAACTATCAAGCTCTCAATACAATTCAATAATCACCAAGAAATACTTCAGCGCTGGACACAAGTCCAACATGTTACACGTTCTACGTGCGTACGTTCACTCCGAGTGCGAACCTCAAGCGTTTAAAAATTTTAATTGGTTTATTAGTTACCAATACGCACTGGCGCAATAAGCCTTCCAGCCAAGAGCCATGGACAAAATGCGTTGCGCATGTTACCATCGTTCAATGAATGTTTCTTGACTTACACCCGAGGAATCTGCGTTGCTATTTGGTTAGTAGTAGCACACCAATGGACATGATGGAGGTGTTTACCACGCTGATTGTGACAACCGTACCATAGGATGTATACCTATACAGCCAGACAGAGACACTTCCGTGCGCGAACTATATGCTACAACCGACGTGACGCCAACGACTATGGCTGTAATGAGGAAGTCTCCCCATGTGCCATACCAGGGCGTTGATGGGTGCAGTTTAAGCCAGACACACACAACAACAAAAACCCGATTCTTGTGCGAACGTTAAGTGGATGCACGTTGCTCCTCGGTTGGCATTCCAAACTCCACTGATCAGTAATTATCTTAATGGCTACAGATGCAACTCCTTGGCGAAATAAATTTCAAACGCTGTTCTTCCCACCCGTGCGCGGATGTATCTCGGATCAAAAACACTATGACTCTCAATCGAGTTCGATTAAACGTTGATCTGATTCAAATACGTGATACCGCCGAATAGAAGAAAACACCCTCGGGACGATGGGCGGAAGACCAAGCCACAACAACCACAACATCTGGGAATCGTACCTCGCCTGTACTCCGGATGACCTTTAACCGAATAACGCCAAATAATAACAATAACCATTAACTATTGCATCTCAAGTGAAAGAGATACACAGCGCACGGATGTGCCCGCTTTCCCAAAACTCTGTGCGCTATTGTCGGCCATTGCATGTAATACATGCCCCCGATAAAGATTGATGAAGTTTTTCGGCAAACACAACTTAAACAATCCGAATTCAGCGGTCGCATTCCCAAGATACTGATCGAGTTCATTCATTCCATTTGGTGGCTGAAAACTGAAAGAGATGTATCTCAAAGTGAGGGTGGATGTTGGGCAATTCATGTCCCTGGTACTGATGCGATATATCGGCTGCCGAAGGCTTGCATATCGATATTCGTTTGATGGCGCAGTAGTGGAGCGTGATGGCCGGTCGAGATTTTGAACGTTGCACGATGCATGAAGCGCTGGGATCCGCTGAGAAATACAAAAGAGAGTGGGCGGGCACTAAAGGATACCAAAGGTCATTTACTGGTTGCTTTGAATTATGATTTTCATTTGAACAAAGTATGGGCAGACGTTGAATCATCCAAAGGTGTACTAGCGCGCTATGATGATTGTGAGCTGTGTTTTAGTGGAAGCATTTAGTGGAAGATGCCTCATTGTTTTGTCCACGGACAAATTCGAGAAAGCTGCTTTATATCCGCCCACGAACTTCTATTTCTTTGTGTGAAGCGATGGCACTGTGATTTTCTTTAAAGTTGGAGGCGATTTTGAGCAGTGATTTGAATGGAACAGTATCGCTGGCCTAGAATCAGAAACTGGCTAAGAGCTGTCGGATCAGAAGGTGAATTTAATAGTTGTGGGTGGGTATCGATTTTTCAAAGCGAAATCAAGTGATTTAGCAAATCGGGAAGTGCCAATAGTTGGAGGAATTGTTGTCGTGGTGATATTGGTTTATTTGTTAGAGATAAATGGGAGTATCTGGTAATCTTTATTCCATGTCGCATATCTTATGATCTTGATTGGTGGATCAAAACTCTTTTGAATATATTTATTTATGGACTTTCCGAATCCGGATTCGTTTGACATCCACATTTATGCAGGACGTCTTCCTTCTTGTACAGAGTTCTAGTTCTGGGATAAGTACATGGTGTATAATACATGGTTCATGGTAGCGCTGTTCCACTAGTTTTACCAGTTCTATATGAAAGTAAATGTTCCAATAAAAAAAAATAAAAAAAAATGCGCTTAACAGATCCTTGCGAGACGAGTGCTGGCACCTATAGTAGTTTTCCCTCCAGTTGTTATAAAGTTGGAAAATTTGAAATATTCTTTGCTACATTCATTCTGATTGGAGATTTCGTGACGCTGGATCAGTCTGCTCAATTTAAATTTTATTTGATGTCTAAAGGGACAACGGCGCAGTACTTCTATGTTGTCAATACATGTTCACGCTGTATCGGAAAACAATTTAGTGGCATCTGTTTTCAAAAGTCAAATCAATGCTCTGAAGCGTTCCCTTTTTCAATCGTGCACAAAGTTAGATCTTCAGTTGTCCGAAAACAAGGATTTATGCACAATATGTTAAGGGTATTAGTAGGATCACCCGGATGCAATTAGTTCCTACAAAAAAATTAAATTTTTTGCTTCACCCAATTGGGTAAAACTACAACTACAAAACTGTCACAGACCAGGATAGGCTACAATCTAGTGGCTCTCATCTTAGTATCCTTGTGCACCTTTCTTCTTCTAATCTCTTCTTCTAAACCTGTAACATTATAATTCAATAACCAATACAACTGTAATTATCCCTTTCGAAATGACTTCAATAGAAATCTACATATCAGGTTGCTAATAAAAAACAGGGGCTTTCTGCAATTTACACCAGCCATCTCCGTTTAACGATAATCACGATAATCACGATAATCACGGAAAAGAAAGCTTTTGCTTCTGCATATCCCGTACCTACAGAAATGTAAGTTTGTTGTGAATCTTCATTAAAACCATATTTTTGTCACTTCCTCTTAAAACAAATTTGAATTTATCCCCCCCGACTGACGGACAGAGTCGCAAGACCCACTTTTTGGGCAGAAATGAAATATCTGGCACTAGAGGCCAAAAAAGGGCCTCATACCTAGATTTTCCCTTCATTTCAAAGCTATTAGTTTAGCCACAAAATAACACCGAATCTGAATTGCAATTTGAGAACCGTCTCGTGACAGTGCTATAACCTATGTTTGTTAGACTTTCTCAAAAGGTGCGGTTGTGAAAAAACTTGTTACTTTCGGGACTTCAACCAGAGACATTGCGCATAGTATTTCAATGCACTAACAACCATGGCACTGCGGACTTCTCCATCATCGTAATGTTATGTTTGCGTGAGGGCCTAGTTATAGCTATCATTGAACAAGTTCATTGGAACACAACACATGATGGAATTTTAATTCCATCCCCATAGCTTTCTATAGGAATTATTAGAAAATTCCGTTTCAGTTCGGTGGAATGGTAACGCTTTCATTGCAGGCCGAAAGGATACAAGCAATTTCGTATCATCGTCCGACCAGATTTTTTGCTCTTGTATACATATTTCTACATATCTAAATAAATTGCAAAAAGTTTACTTACAACTTTTCTCCTGCCATTTCTCTGCAGCTCAGCAACAAAATAAAAACTCATGCACAATAATTGACAGCGTGATGACTGTCAATATTCTTTTATGAACACAGGTACTGCCAAGCTACTGCGATAATATGCAGTACTTTTACAATAATGAACGCGAAATTAGCGGGCATGCAGCATTTTTACCTTTATGAACTTGGGGTACTTCATCGAAATAAAATAACAAGTGACTTTCTGCGAAAAATATAATTAAAATTTAAAATATTTTTAGATAATGATGTTCTAAAATTCAAAAGCTTTGAGTTGACACCAACTCACCAATGGTTGGATTTATACAGAAAGCCGCATGAAATAAAAGAAAATTTCCAATGAGGGTTATCTGGGCCCTCAGAAATCCGTACAAAAAATTTTAATTTAATCCGTCCAGCCGTTTAGTCAGAATTGCGAGACTCAACATTTTTCGAACTTTTCTTAAATTTAAATTCTCGAGTTCGTTTTTTTTTTACAAAATCAATATCTACTTATGGTTGTCTCTGAATGAAGATTGTGCGTGTAGACCGTAGTCACCATATCCAACTTTGAAAAACATCTTGATATTTTAATTATACCCTATCCCATAGGGGTATATTAGTTTTGATACATAGTTTGCAACATAGAGAAATAATTGAGCTAGGTATACCTCAAAGTATATGGATCGGCTCAGAATCGCTAGCTGAGTCGATAAAGCCATGTCTGTCCGTCCGTCCATCCGTCCATCCGTCCATCCATCGAACAAGTGTGAAATTTTTTTGAAATCCGCCCACTGCCACGCCCCCTTTTTAGAAAAACCTAATTTAAGGCCATACCGTTAAAGATTTTGAAAAAGTATCTGAAGAAGTCATATAAACAATCCTAACGCGTATATTTCGTCTAATTACATTTTTTGCCACGCCTACCTTTTGGGAGTGTTTTCCGTAAAAAAAACATTCGATGCTAAATAAGTGTCTTTGGTAATACAAACATTTCTTCCATATATCATTTCTACCCACGCTCACTTTTGGAGGCGTTTTCATTAAAAACCATTTTTATACCCTACGCCATACCATAAACAGGAAAAAAACGTTGTTTTTGGTCGAAACATACAAGATTTTGTTAAACTGTTGCGACAATTTTGTAGATATGTTGCGACAATCTCAATTTCAATATGTCTTTGCCATAAAATGCACATTTAAGGGATATTAATCTAAAGGATGGAAAGGGATAGGGTATAAAACGATCCACACAGTGGATTGTAGCCTTCTTATATGTTTGTAATTTCAGAGCATTAAATGCTCAGAATGATGACTTATCATATACATTTTATTCGGCTTGAACCTAGAAAATGTCTTTGTCCTCTTTGAATTATTTCATCCAGTAGTGTTTTTGCGTACTTCATGTTGCCCAATGGTAAATCGAAATTTATTAAATTCTGTATATTGCACCCTTTTATCGCATATATCAAAGGCTATTTGCATACGATCCATTTTCGCGTAATAAGACCCATAACCTAAGAACCACCTATCATTTCTAAACTCTACTACATACTTTGACCACAAAAGCTTCTCTTCACTACCGCACTCTATTACCATACCACACTTGTCATGTGATGTACCAATCTATTAACGAAATGTCTGCTGTCACAGTGAGTAAAAAATTTGCAAGTTCGTTCGGGATTTTGGTGATTTTAAATGTTTTTCATGCTGCATAGATTATTTAATTACTAAAATCGTGAATTGAAATATTTTTCAGTGTTTTGACCATGTAATAGATTTGTCAAATTCTTTGTCCTCGCATTGGCATTTACGTATTTTTAATGTGTCAAGGCTTTGGCAATTTGCAAAATGTTGACTTCAATTTAGTCTAATAGTCAAGAAAACATGTGCAAATATTTCACTTAATTATTTGATACTATTTTTACCGTGCGCTAGTAGAAGTGTTTGAATAGTTTATAGAAAAAGGCTTTTGCAATCCTTATATGGTAAGTGTTTTAATTTCACACAATTAGAGAGTTTCCTTAGAATATTTGGCCTATTTCTCGATTCTAGAACCAATTATGGCGTTATGGCGATACAAGCTATCGTTCATCGCCTTCCTAAATTATTTTTATATTATAAATAATCTATAAGGGATACTTCCAATGGGAATGATTATAATCCCCATGAAGATTGAAATCCTAAATGTCTGGGCTTTCGAATTTTTTACTATGGCCCAGTAGATAGTGATAGTAGAATGGTCCATAGAAAGTTTAATTGCCATCCGTATCATCGCCAATTATTGCTTTTATTCGGCCCTTCTAGTGAATCATCTTGGAAAATAATCCAATTTCCATGAAAGGACATAACCGCTAGGCTTCGACTTTGTCTGCCTTTTCAAGGAGGATTTATATTTGTGGAATTGACTGTACTTTAGGTAAGGTTAGGATTTTTTGAGTTCTTGGCGCATGTATACAGAATCAAATCCGGATAGCGATACCAATCCTTGAACAGTCCGTGGATTGGACAATCCCTCTAACATATCCAGTGTCATGAAATTGCTCGCTTAATGGTTTTTTATGTCTTTTTGGCCTTGGTCACTTTGTGCCATTTTAGCTAATATTGCATTAGCTCCTATGGTTTTAACCATCGACGCTAAGAAATGCTACCGTTTGGGACTCGGTATTTGTGAAACCCTCTGCCATTCAGGTCCTACACACGGCGAAAGTGTAACACGATGAAGTGCTGCGGATGGACAAATAAATAGGATAATGATTTAGGGTTTAGGTCAGGGTGTTATTCGATTAATCATTGTGACGAACAGCATGATTGATTTATAGCAATCCTCTCATAAATCTGAGCCACATCAAGGCGACATACGTCAGTGGGGTGACTATGCGTTACCTTCTCGTTACCCTGCAAAGGAGCACTCTTCATAAATGAGTCATTAATTTGAAGGACTGTGGTCCCTCCAGGCTCGTTAAACTGCTGCAGATTGAAAAAGGTTTTCAGTATTACATGACTTTCGAAACGTTATTTGCATGTTAATTACAAAGTTTACATACTTGAGTTGCGCTACATTGCGAGGTGAATTTGGGCATCAAGCCACATGACTTTTCTAATATACAGCTCGTAAGAATCGGGTGAATCTTCATCTCCATAGCCCATTGACACAATAGTGACTAAGAATTTTGCTAAAGAACCATTTTGCTCAAAGCGACCAAGGACTTTTTCATCCGCTTTTGAAAGGGTTCATAGATCGGTGCTATAGGGCGTAGGGCTGGGCTAGGATGATTAGGTATTTTATAGAATCACCTTAGTAGTTCGAGTAGTTAGTAATCTGTTTATTCACGTCCATTAAGATGAAATTAAGTTCCATCCGAAAATAAGATGTTGATTAACCTTGAAAAGCACTCCATTGCCGGATTTATGCAGTCAAGTCAGTTAAATTTTATAGATGTCCAGCCTTATATATCTTGCTGATGATCTATGCGGGTTCAGTGGCGCTATGGTTAGTGGGATGAACTGCGGCGCAGAAGGTCTGGTTTCGGTTTCCTACCGTAGCAACGTCTAAATGATTTTTAATTTGACAAAACATATCTCAACATAAAACAGGAGGTCCCACCGTCATGCAATTTGATAGCTTCTGATCTTCATGAACAGACTGGTTAAACTGCTCATGTTTTCTACCGATCTTGATGATTGGTCGCACGAATTTTGTTTTTTGTTTTTGAAAGTGTTATACCGCGCTCTTCAAACTTTCAAGATTTAAGTTTAAGTTTTAAGTTTTGAGTTAATATATCTTTAACAGTTATATACTTTTTAATATCTGTTTAGCACTGTCACTGATCACCCTCCCCATGATTTTACAAATCATCACAGTCAATCAGTAGTCAAGAAAATATTTTTAAATGTTTTTAAACATCTGCATAAAAATATAGGTCCCGCTTTTCGTGCAAGAAGTGCACACAATACATGCATATTATATAAAAAAAATCAACATTACGGGTTCCCCCGATGGGTATAGTTATCCATAAAGTCATTCTTTTCATATATCCAATCTGATTTCACATACTTCCTCATTACAGTTCCGGAGTCATACCGATTTTATTCAAGAGTCGCCCCATTAGGTAAAAATCCAATCCATGCTTATCACATCCCAAAAGTACGTTTATAAGCCCGCTGGTTAAAATTATTAGCAACATTCATGTAACATCTTGTATCTGGTAATTTACCTGACTGGCCTCTCTCTACCAACCAATATAGCAATTTACTTCGTATCTAAGCCTGTCCGCCCAAAATCTCACAAAACTCACAAACTGCCCCGTCCCATGGACCATGGATGCTGATGATGATGACCATACGGAACCGACCAAATATAAAATCAAATCAAAAATCGTTTGACTTGAAATGCACTCATTTGCTGACCTCCGACGATCTCTCCCACATGCTGAATCAATGTTTCTACACAAATAATCCAGATTGCGAGGCTGTTTAGATTGTGCGCCCATTTACCCACATACTCGGGCCGGTACCCCGCGCTCAATCTGTGAGTAGTAGCCTCCGGTACGTCGACTTGATATTAGAAAAGCAAGCGCGGCAAAAAATCATGAGGATACCCATGCCAGTATCGTAGACAATGGTTCCGTTCAGAGGGGTGGTTCTATGAGTGCGCGGGTAGGATTTTATTATTTTTTTTTTTCGTAAGAAGAGGTTATGCGCCCATGTAAGTACGTGCATGCAAACGGATATGTTAGTGGTTGGACATGGCTTTTTTCGTTCGTCTGTCCGTCCAACTTTGGTCCATGCATCGTCGTCTATGAGATTTGACCTGCTTCGAGATCAACTTGCGCATAAATTGCACAGCGGACCGCGGAAATTGGATTCAAAGAAATTAACCTCCACGTCTGCACTGTACTGTGTACCATACCATACCGCACCGGCATAGTCTTTCCACGTTAGAGGAGGAGAGAAGAGAAAAACGAAGAGCACACCGTACCGCCAGCACCGCTGTATCATCCTAAAAGGCTATAATTTTTATTCTGTGGTCGACATAGGGGAACAACGCCCCCCGTCCTACTACAGCCAGTCCCGCTCGCTCATCACCCGCTTGCAGATACATTCGATAATAATTGTGTGTGCGATATGCGCTGATGTTCTGCAATGTTTCAACTACGAAAAGGTGGTTTCGCTAAACAGCGCATTTTGGTTTTTCTCGTTTTTCGGTGAGGAGCTGAAAATTGAAACTCCTCTTGCGGATTTTCCGGCGGTGGGAACTATGGCGCAAGGATCCCAGAGTAGATTAGCCGGTACCTGTGCGGTCTTTCACGGTGTGTGCGCGCTGTGTACTTTGGGCATGAATAGATATATTTGGGGAACATGATCTTTGTGGTTTGACGTTGTTCGAGCGCAGTCGGTGTACCTGCGGAGATATGGTTCGAGATGCACATACTGGACATGGCAAAAGAATTCATTAGGTGTAAGAATTCTGTCTGTAGCGAGCAAGTTGTCAGCTTAATTTAATCGAAGAAGTAGCTTAGTCTGTTCTGTTAGATTAGTTAGGAGTGTAAGTGTGGAGCAAATAATGCAAAGTGGTTACATGCTTTTTAGATCCCATTACGATGATTGTATTGAAATTAGTTTTTGGTGGGAACTGGAGGGTCAGTGGTCTGTCTATTAATTGATTGGTAGATATTCATGGGACAATTGCTGCATACCTCGCAGCTCTACTTAATGTAATGCCTAATCAGTTGTTATAAATTTGAATCCAAACAACTGTCTTTGCTGACTTGCTGATTATTTATTATGGCAGCACTGCTGTCTCACATGTAGTAAACCAGGATGTCATAGTCATTTACTCCGCTCTTTACAGCTCATAAGGAATTTTCTTTCCGTTAGTTAATATCAATAAATAAATGGTTTGTTCCGCTTGGCTAGCGGAGATATACTGCCTTTCATACTGAGCTTTCACATTTCGAAATATTCCACAAATAAGAATTTTATCAGAGTTTTCATGATCTGAACTGAAGGCCAAAAAAGATTGGTTTCTTTTTGTTTTGGGCTGGACAATTGTAGTTTTCCATCTACATACTCGGCAATCGGCATGTGTTCGACAATAGGGCAGATACGTGGTTTCGCCAACGTTGAGAGAATGTGAGAGGTAACAGCTTATATATACTCTCAGATCTTTGTCGTCGCGAGCTTAATGCAAGCAGCAACAACGAGCAGAGGTGTAACACAGCATATAATATGCATCCACAGGCTCATCATTTAGTGCATTTGTTAGTGGGACATAAAATAGAGTTGGATTTATTGACGATAACGTTAATGTGTTGATTAAACTCCATCTAAGAATTAACACAAACACGCAGATCTTTAAAACTGTCTAAACGACAAACGGGCAGAGTATAGTTAAAATTAGAGGGAACACGTTTTCGTGAAAATGTTATATGCTGGCACTTTGTAGGGATCAGATTCAAACCGTTTTTAAGACACCATGTGGTAAAACTATTTTAATCAGTTTGAAAATGTTAATTTCATCAGCATATATCAATATTTTGCCTTCTCTAATACAAACTTTGGCATCGTTAATTGCAAATAAGAATAAATTTGGTCCTATATGACTTTCTTGATGTACTCCAGATTGTAAAGTAATGAGCGATACGATTGAATCCATTGACATTGACATTGACATCGACATTGACATTGACATTGACATCACAGTACTTCGCACATGAATGCAACGAACTACAGACACGTAACAGCACTGGCGACTGAGGCCATCGGCTGGGACAGATCAAGACAATACAACAGAGAGAGACATATAGACACATAGAAGGAATTGAATCCAATTTATGAATCCTGGAGGGAAACCATATGCCTTAAGTTTAAAAATTATGATGTTATGTGATAAAATGCATTGGAGAAGTCTGTATGTATGCAATCGATTTCTTTTTAATTTACCAAAGTATTGGAACAGTGATGCATAAATGTTAAGAGGTTTGTGACAGTGGATCGCTTTTTTACAAAGCCATGCTGTTCTTCACAGATAATGTTTCGACAAAGGAACACCAGTTTACCACAAATAATAAATCTGTTCTGTGGAATGCAAGATTGGTTACAGATTGAAGATATCCCATCGCTCACCTTTTTTTAAAAAATGGTGTAATGAATGCATTTTTCCATTGAGTTGGGAATACTCCTGTAGCGAGGGAGCTTTCAAACATATACTTATGGTAAATATGGAAAAAAAATTATCTTTGCATTGCTTTAGGACTATTCGTGGGATTCCATCATTAGTCATTATATAATGAAGAGATGTCTTTAAGTAGTTCTTCATCGTAACGTTACTGAAAGTAATTTGGAAGACAGTTATTGAGAAAACTAGAATCGATATTTGAGTCGATTTAGCTGTCTGTCCGCCCGTCCGTACGTCAGCAATTTTGGGTGATGAAATTTGGTAAACGTGCTCTTTATTGCTCCCATCAAAACAAGTTTAAACATTTTTGAAAGCTGCCCACTACCACGCCACCTTTTAACAAAAACTTAGGTTTCGCCCAAACCGTTACAAATTTGGAAAAAGTGCCTGAATAACAAATTTAGACAATATACATGTCTATATTTTGTCTGTACAAGCTTTTCCCCACACCCGCTTATTGGATGCGGTTTTAGTAAAAAAAGCGTTTTTCGGGAAAATTTTTAAATATTCGAGAAATATTTGAATACAAAATCAATGGCTATGGTAATACAAACATTTAGTTTATGCATCATTTGAATTTACGCCCACTTTTTGGAGGCGTTTTCTTACAAAACCATTTGTACCCCATACCATATGCAGGAGAAAAGTTTTTTTTTTAAAACCAAAAAATATTTTGATAAACTGTCTGAACAATATGTTTTAACAATCTCATGTTTTATATTTCATCGCCAAAAAGCCCACATTTCAGGATTAACAATTCTAAGGATGGGATGAGATAGGGTAATAAACGATCCGCACAGCGGATTGTATCCTTCTCATATACTATTCTCTTCGAATAGACAAATCCCCAAAGGAGATTTTAAGGTAATTTTTGAGAGCGTTCTCCATGTTGACTATAATAGCCATTATATAACCTACTATAAATCACAAGAAACTCTTACAAACAAATTCAGGTACTTATCAAAGTCGTAATGATTCTGGCTTTTTAAAAAAACACTTCCAGGCCCGGTTACGTCTGTTCCGAAGAGATTTTATCTCTTTCGTGTACCAGGGATGCTGGATTTGAGCATTTTTAAACTGCTTGATTAGGATACTTCTATCCATACAATCTTTTATTGGAATATAGAATTTTTTTTACAGATTTTTCTAAATTGGAGAAGCCGTCAATTTTCACATTCGAATGAATTAATTTCTTAGGAAAGCCTTTAGAAGTTTGCTTTCCGAAAGTCAAAAGACTACATACGTTCATACGAGTCAGAATTTTCGTAAAGATGTCCGACTATTTCAATTAAAATATTAGATGGAGGATGATTCTTGCCTTTGTTAGTACTGCTGGTATTAAATTCTTTTTCTGCAGTACTAACAGAGTCAGAAGAAAAAACTTAATCGAGAATTTGATTGCTATGATTTTTTTCACAGCTCGTTTGCTGTTAGTCAAATGATAAAATGTTATCAAGGAATGATAGCTCTTGTTGTGCAGAGACTTCTGATGGTACAAAAGGAGGTTCTCCCTCCGATGGCACCCATTCTGTGAGTGGTAAATTGAAATCACCCTGCAACAATAGTACTGTCCCAATAGGATAATCAAACATGTAGGTACAGGGTAGCCGCCGGGAAGGTATACTACTTTGTTTGTTCATAATTGAAATATTGGTAATTTTTTTTTTTTTTAATTTCGGTAATTCAATATGGAATACAATATCAAGAAAATGTCCGCCTCTGTTAGTCTCACAAATGCGAGCCATTTTGAGCACATTTTTCATTACATTCTCACACATTTCACGCGGTATTTCATTAATTTCATCACGAATATTTTCTTTGAGTTGCTCAAGCGTTTCTGGTTTGTTTGCATAAACCTTGCTTTTCAGATATCCCCAAAAAAAGAAAGTCCGGAGCAGTCAAATCAGGCGACCGTGTTCACAGTTATTGTTACGCCGTTTTCATTTTCAAAGATGTAAGGTCCAATGATTCCTCATTACCAAATTGCACACCAGACTGTAACATTTAATGGATGCAAAGGTGTCTGATGAATAAATTGATGGTTTTCCATGGCCCAGAACCGACTATTCTGTTTATTCACATATCCATACAAATGAAAATGCCTCGTCACTCATTATGATTTTTTCATGAAAATCGGGGTTGTCATCGGCTAGCTGTAACATCCTATTAGCATGTGTACGGCGGGGTAAATGGTCTTGTGGAAGAAGCTCTTGTGAATCTTAAATGGAAGCAAATGCAAATCCTTTTGCAAAATTGTGGCCAAAGTTGTTCTTGGAAGACCAAGCTACTGAGCATGTCGAATTGAGTCTGATGGATTGTTTTGAATACTTCCTTGAGCAGCAGTATTGTTTTCAGCCGATCTTCACGACCGCCAAATATGAACTACCAAGACTAATGTTTGCCAAAATATCGGCATGGCAAAGTAGTATACCTTCCCGGCGGAGTGCAAAAACGATATGAGGGAACGTACGCATTTGAAACACAAAGATATTTATTTCCAAAAGTTTTCTTAACACAGACAATCTCAATGTCTAGAGGGAAAAGAAATTATATTTCCTCAGAGGAAAGATAACTGCGGACTTCAGTAAAAATAAGTCCACCAACCGCTTATAGGTTATTTGTATGGCAGTCACTCCTATATACTGAGAACCCATGATTTAAGAGTTTCTAGTCAAGTATACTGGCGTTAAGCCACGTTTCTGTCAAGGAGAATATGTCATGAGAAAAGGCTTGGACTTTAGGAAAAAAAAGTTTCGTTTTTGTTCAGAGCCCTCTTACATTTTGGGAGTAAAGGCACAGTCGGCAGAGTATTTTGATGATTTAACTTCGCGTTTAGCTCTACGTGACCCATTTCATGAGAAAAGGCTTGGACTTTAGGAAAAAAAGTTTCGTTTTTGTTCAGAGCCCTCTTACATTTTGGTAGTAAAGGCACAGTCGGGAGAGTATTTTGATGAGTTAACTTCGCGTTTAGCTCTACGTGGCCCATACTCATTGACAATAGTGTTTAAAGGCATAAGGAGGAACAACTATTTTAAATGATCTTTGTACGTCAACACCAAAGAATTGCAACAATACGAGGACGAAATGATTTTGTCCAATAAATGTTCCCAAGTAGACTGAACACAATCTGGCAGTGTGGGTATAGCTTCTGAATGTGGAGCGAGCAGATGAGCTTTGTCTTAACAGCCGGAGACATTAAAAATGACCGTCGAAGCTGATGGAAATGACAAATTTTTGGCATACGACGGAAACTACTTTTTTCCATTAAGATATAACAGAATTGTTGGTTTCTACATTTGTCATAGAAGAACTTGAAACACTTGATGTGGGCAGCACAGTCATCTCTGGCTTATTGTACCCTTTCTCAGTCTATCCCTGATTACATAGGGTTTGCCTTTGCCAGCATTACCTAATAGCTTTTTTGCAGTTCAAGTCGTATCACTTGGTTGCCTTTAGTATGAAATATCTTCTAACGGCACTTAAACCTAGCTGCCCTTTCCATTTGTGTGTGCGTAGTTATATATTCGTTTCAAAGAACCTCCAGTCCAACGGCGACTTCGAATGGGAAGTTTGAGAAGCTTTGCATGTCACTTTTTAATGTTTGCCAGGCTTTCATAAGAGGTGATACAGTGTTTCTTTCGGTCTTTGAGCCAGGGACTCTGATTAGAAGTCCAACGCATTAACTGATAGGATCTTAGTATATAATGCTCTTTATACTGTTGGAGAAAAAAAGCTCCTTTACGTAGGAGAATATTATTACTAAGTCCCACATAGGACATTTCATCCATCAAACGATAGCCTTCGTTGATTCTACATTCCTTATCACCTGATTCACTTCCAAAGGGTCATAGACATTTTGTCCTTGAAAAATATTAGCACAAAGCCAACCTCAAATGTATTTTTAAATATTATCTTGATAAAGTTTACACATAATTTAAGACACTGATTATGAAAATCAGCGACTTGATTAAAATTCCGCACGTATCGAGGCTAGGCTTCCAAAGAATCAATATCATTCACTTAACATATATATTCGTCTCCAACTGACAAACTACAATGACAATGGACAAACTCTTATGCTTGCGAGGCGACTGGCAGATTTATTCGTCTTTAATCAACTCTTAACCTAAACTCTACATTATCAGTCAGCGAGCACACTCCCGGTTCCCAAATATTATTTACAACCTTTTTAAAAAATAAATCTCTGCAGGAACAACAACCAACCACTGACTTTGGCGCGTGTTTGTCAGGTTTTATTCAAAACTTACGCCTCTCCAAAAGGAGTAATACACTCGGCCAACCGACGACGTTTTATTGCCGTCACCCTAAGTCACACCGAAATGCGGTACCTTGCATTTGGGACACGTAACCGAAATTAAATCATTTCATTTTATTATTTTTCTCAGTACGAGTATCTTATAGTTGACAGTTCGTCGTTGTTGTTGTTTTTGTAAGCTGTTTTATCCACTTGTCGTTTTGCGCGCGCTATGGCCTCCTTTCGGAGATATTTTGTTTCAGCAATTATACCCTTACCCACACCAGTAGCTTGGCCATGTTTGTGCCCAGGGTGCTATTAAAATGCGAACTGTGGTGTCGCAATAAACCGAAATCAGTACGAGGCCTTAAACAGAAATAATTGTAATCGTCGCAAGTTAATAATGATTTTCTGTTCAATGGCTGCCGTGCGTTATTGTTATTATTATTCAACTTCGATCGCAATTATTCGTCGTCAGACGAATATGCATATCTGTGTTGTTGTTGGTAATCATTTTTTTTTTTGTTAATTTCCAAAACCATTGACACCTGCCACCAAGTGCTGGCTGTGCCTGCTGCCAAAGCTCGAGATACAATGGATCGGTGATTGCTTTCGTTGTAATGAATCGAAACAAAAGTCGTGCTCGATGCTTATCTTTGGCAAATTGACGCGGTGACTCTTTGCTGTGCGCTACAATCATGCCCACGAGTGGTGGGTGCACTGAAGTGCCTCATCCTTGAATGCGTAAATCAAATCGATCACATGTAGGTGACGTTTTTAGGACTTGTTGGACATATACGTACATGCAAATTAATGCAAGTGTTTTTTTTTTGGACTGTGGCGCCTGCGTGAATTAGCTAAGCCACTGATTTAATGTATGCTAGTGAGACTTGAACAATTTGATTGGCACTTGGATATGGATAAGTTTTACGTTGACAGTTGAAAGTTTGTACGTCTTGTAAGGTTTTGTAAGCCTCGGAGTGTGATCAATGCGGCAACACATGAAGTGAAGTGAGTGTTTTTTTCTGTGAAATCTACATCAGGTGTAGTCTTAAAATTCCATTTGATCGAACAAGCCAGAAATGACTCTTATGCCCATTTAAAACGTGTCTAAGACTGAAATGTGAAGCAAAACCTTTTACAATGTCCCAGAGGTAGTGAAAAATTTTGTCATTTGCCAAAAAAATCGGTCTCTTCATTATTTTTGACGCCCCTGTTCATAATGTCATTCCAGCTGACAAATCTTTGGAGCTATTTGAGCTATTTGCTCTACATTTTCCAGACAGTTCCACTTTGCCATATAATGCCCAGTCTCCCTCTGTGCTTGAGAGCGAAGATTTTGCTATTGGAGCGATGGTTTTTCGAAGATTTTTTTCGACCAAGGATTTCTTCATCTGCAGTTGATACCTACTGTCCATGCTTCATGACCAGGGTCTTGTATCTTGTATGGGATCACCTTAGTAGTTTGAGTGAAGCTTTACTTCTAAATTGAATTTCTGACGAGATCAGGGTCTTGTATAGGATCACCTTAGTACTACGAGTGAAGCCTTCGCTACTAAATTGAATTTCTGATTAGATGTTGCTTTCAGAATTTATAGAATAACCGCGGAATCTTAACGAACGCACGGTCAAAAAAAAAAAACATGTCATGGTTATTCATGAATGCGTGAAATTTATACAAAAATCACAGAAATTGATTTTGCAGAAATGGCCTCCACGGTCGACTGGCCGAGAGATTATCCCATAACCAATAACCTAGCTACAGATTAAGGTTTTGATCGAAGCACTCAGCAATACCCGGGTGCAAGCTAAAATATTATGCAAGAGTACCCAGTGGTGGTATTTAGTTCTACTTACATAAGTCCCTTGGTGTACAGCGAATTTCGGCAACTTTGACTTTTTTTGCATACTTGGCCAGAAATAAGCGAATAATGCCAAAACTAACTTCAGTTGTAGCTTGAGATATCCACATTGGGTAAGTCATGCTTCACGACGTGAGCTGATATTATGGTGTATATGCCATCACAGAAGTTATTTTGGTCGAAGGGCACAATAGATGCAATTCGTCAGTGCGTTGGACTACTAAGCGTATGGGCTCCGGTTCAAATACCGAAAGCGACAACATCTACGTAAAATTATGAGAACCTTCTCAGATTCGCTGTTTAAATTTCTTTGTAACAAAAATAATAATGCGGCATACAAAAATGAAGAGAACGTCTGGGTTAAAAGCCATGAATGGCTCGTAAATGTCAGATATGTCGTTTTATTTCAATTGGACGAAATGGAGAAGTGTATTACCTATTTACAAACAAAATGTTACGAACAGGGCACTCTGCAAAACCCGGATAAATTTTGTTTTATTAAGGCTAAACACTTAATTGCGACAACACTAACGTGCTGACTTCAGAAGTAACCAGATAATACCCAGCCTATTCCGCAAAGGGTCCTACAAAGTGTACGTCCCTTCAACTTAAGATTCTTCTCTAGGATTACAAATTGTCATTTGCTTGTCTCATTTTCGAATTGGAGAACTGTGGACTTGTTCTTCAAGTTAAATTCAACTAAGGCTTGGAAATATCCAAAGCAAATGTTCTTAGAACAGGTCCTAAGATTCAGCGTTTCTATCGTAACTCATACTGTTCTCCAGGTTGGGGTTTTCTTGATCAGAATTAACGGCAAGCACAAAGTGAGGGCTCTCTTGATGTCTTATAGAAAACACAAAACCCCGCCTGGCAACAAACTTACACTAATCGCCGCTGGATTCTCTCATAGCGCCAGCCTCAACTTCCGAAGCCCTGTGGTGGCATTGTCAAAAAAACATCGGAAAGGACGCAAATGGTGTTCAAGGTATTCCCCGCCTTCAAAGAAAAATACATGGTCTGATAAAAAATGTCGACAGCCGCTAGGAGGCACAACCAAGAACTGCAGCGCAAACCAGCGGCGAAGACATGAGCTAAAAAAAAATACGTACGAGAAGGCTACGGTCCAATTGTGGGCTTTATTGCGATGAAATATCGAAAATACATTTTTGTCACAACATATTGTTCAGACTGCATATGGTATGGCAAAGGGTATACAAATTGTTTTTGTAGAAAAACGCCTCCAAAAAGTGGGCGTGGGTTAACATAATATATAAACGAAATGTTGATAATATCATAACCAATGATTTTGCATCAAACGTTTTTTTTCGAACATTTTAAAATTTTACTGAAAAAAGTTTTTTTTTTACTGAAAACGCCCCAAAAATTGCTGAAAATGTAAGGCCCAAAAATCGGTGACACACAGACGGACGGACAGACAGTCACGGCTAAATCGACTCCGCTAGCGATTCTGAGTCGATCCATATACTTTGAGGTATATCTGGCGAAATTATTTCTCTGTTACAAACTTAATGTCAAAACTAATATACCCCTATGGGATAGGGTATAACAAGGAAGAGAAAAACCAGGCTACCCAGAATATAGAGCGATGCTACTACAATACACAAATTCATTAGATTGACTAAAACGTCAATGGGGATAGGAATAGTGAAAATATTCGTCTCCTAGTGACAACGAATCTTTTAATATTGACGATGACAGCTATAGACTATCGATCTAAGCAAAGCCGTCAAAGCCAATGATGCTAAGCCAGAGCATAATTTGGGGATAGGAATAGCGAAAATATTCGTCTCCTTGTGACAACGAATCTTTTAATATTGATGATGACAGCTATAGACTACCGATCTGAGCAATTGTGTTTTGCTTATAAACTTGTTAAAAACTTGCCCGCCCGTACCTTGATGCTGGTGAGCAAAAGTTTCGGTTCTTTGTTCTCAATGCGTCATTTGTATGACTTTATAATCTTTGCTTGAATGTAAAGCTTTAAGGACTTTAATTTAGTAAAATTCTATACCAGTCTTATGTTTGTCAATTAAATAATCAACTTTGACTACTAAATCCGAGCTGACATAATACGCAAACGCCTGAAACCGTTTATCAACAAGCCTTAAGACCAGTATGCAAAACAGTTTTTTTTTCAATCTGAGGTGTCAATGAAGCCATTATCACACACGCATACAATTCTTGACTAACATCATAATGTCAATCTTTGCTGTTCGATAAAACATAATGAAATGAGTAAGGAATCTGAAAGAGAACACGAGGTCTGTCACTTTAAAAAGAAAACCAATATTAGCTGGAAGCCACAGAGAATCTATGACATAATTACGAAAGCAATGGCTAGAATATAACAGTAAATGAACCACTATCACTATCCAAGTGGGTAGAGTAGATACACGCAATAGTCAAAGCCTTCTTTACTACTTTTTTTTTGTAAAATCGGTGTGACAAATGTACGCAAGAAGAAAGATCTCATTGTCCCTTTCCCTAGAAAATTAGAACACTTATGCCCGGTTTCATAGTGAAATCTTAAGCCCCACATAAAGCTTAATATACAGTTTAACTCAACTTTCACAGTGCTAGCTTAAGAGGTAAACCCTACTTTAGTGTTGATATAGGGTGATCCATTTCGAGGTTCCCTACTTTTTTAAAGAAAAAAACACAGAAAATTCAAATTTAATAGAGAATGTTTATTATCATTTGAAAGAACATTCTTTGGCATTTATTTTTTGAAGATTATGTCTATCAAATGTTGGCCATTGCTACGTCGCAGATGGTCCATCCGTTGAGTCCAATTTTCGATCACTCGTTCGAGCATTTCGACTGGTAACTGGCGAATGACACGCGTGATGTTTTCCTCCAAGTCCTGAATCGAAGCGGGTTTGTCGGCATAAGCTTTTGACTTTACATATCCCCACAGGAAAAAGTCTAAAAAAGTCTATTATCCAATAATGAAAATGGGTGATGGTGTTGCGAATAGTACGCTCAGTAGGCCGATTATGTTGACCATAAGTTGAGCGAAGTGCACGAAACACATTCCTCACAGAACGTGAATTTTCATAATAAAGTTGAACAATTTGTCTTTCCATTATGAAATGCCAAACAATACTTAACAAAAATAACATGACAGCATGACACGACTCACACGTGATCTGTCAAAAAAGGCTATTGAAAAAAGTATCTCTACTTGGAACACCCTATATAACTTAAACCCCCGTTTTAAGTGGTTTAAGTGGATTAACTCCTGCCAAACCAATATCTATCATTCGATGTACTAGTACTAGGACATTACCTTTGTGGAATGTAACAGTTTTATTTATTGACATGAACCTCCAATGTTTTTTTCTATTTGTGGGGATATTGCTGGAATATATATTTCGAAAGATTATTATTTATGCAATTACATGGCATTTACAATTTTATATTGCCCTTCAGTAAAATATTTATCAACTCGGTTTTAAATTTTCATATTACATCCATTCTGAGAAAATTTCACTCAAATCTACATATAAGTTCATAAACCATAACCACACGATCCACTCAATACCTTCAGCTCTACTACTTTTTGAAAAATCTCCTACTTCCCCTTCTCTAGCGCATTCTTTTGCACAAATCTGTCACGTCACTAATTTGGCAAAATGGTCGACAAAGTGAGAAAAGTTTGCACTAAATTTCAGACTTTTGGTGTTTTTAAGTGTTTTTGGTGAGAATTTGTACTCTTTAGTAAATCGATATCATTTTTTCAATGTTTTCGTTACTTCATCAAGAAACAAGTCTGAAAGTTTTGTGTCAATTCGTTCAAATCAGTACTCGAATAATATGGAGACGACCATTGAAACCTAATTTGATCTTTAAAATAACGTGTTTTCCCTCGGTTATTGGTAAGTCTTTAGTAATAAAGTCAAATAACACAATTAGTTTGTTTGTGTTTTCTAAAAATAATTCCATCCATAACTACATATGCCTTTTTCAATTCGAATCAGAATTATCCCATTCTGCAAATTTCCCACGGTGATAACTAAGTCTGTACCTAATTCGATTTTTTTTATTCAACAGGGACTGCAGAAAAAGAAATCGAACATCGGGATTTTATTTCTACATAAATAACATTGTAACTACGGAAAGTTGTAATTATTTTACAATCCCTTCTGCCTGTGCGCGCACCCTTTGTATTGCTCAAAGGTATTTGGTTCCAAAAATTGTCGGCAGGACCCCCGATTTAAGTTCACATATTAAGTGAGACCAATCGAATGTTGATATTGTTTCCTGTGAGATGTTAGGCTTTCCATTATTTCCTGATTTGATGGGAAATTGATACCATCCTGACTCTATTGGATGGTATCAAGTTCGGGGAATGGATTCTTTAAAAGAAAGGCTATCTCAGATCATTGAAATTCTTATTAGATTGATCTCTGTGAATCCTACAATCATGTCAAGGGCGAAGGCATCTTCATATTTGCAGTCTTCAATTGCACTTATTCCTTTTACTATATAGACCAACATTAAAAGATGAACCTTTGCAGGGCACTGTTTTGGGTCACGGCAAATACTAGGGTTTTACGATCAATCTTTTCTACCACAAGCTCATGCGGTCATTTGTTTTGTCATAAATGTCAGATAAATGCTTACACTTGGCAAGGACTTTCCCTACAAAAAATATATGGAATAAGTTCGAGTGATCAGAGAACGGACAGCCTAGATGTAAATGCCAATAATAATTGTTGCAACAGGCTCAATACGACCAGGGTATAATTTTTTTTCTCACAGCATTCATGTCTAATGTCAAGGCCTACGCATTTATGTGAAATTCAATCGATAGAAATTTTTGATGATATAATATACTATAATGGGATATCTTGTGAGATAATTCCAAAAGGATGGAAAGTAAAAAAACAATAAGGCGGTCGTCACAGTTGAGATAATTCCAAAAGGATGGAAAGTAAAAATACAATAAGGCGGTAGTCACAGTTACAGGTTGTTGAACCCCTCATTGTTTTATGAAACCACGATGTTCTTCCATGCTGTGATCCTTATTGTGTGTGTGACATTAACATGATGGAACCTAATTATGACTATTTCGGATGTCTCCCTTTCCTGTGCGGGAGAATATAAGGGATTGCAACACCTTTAACAGGATTGGAAATGATTATTATGCGCCACTTAAACCCTTACTTTTCCCACTTCGATTTTAGCTTTTTAAAGCATTTGGCTGACTATCATTCTTAGCCTAAGAAGTTCTTTTTGTAAATTCATTCAGAATACCGTCGCTACCTGTGGAGCGTATTGCCATCATGGTATTGCCTGATCCTTGTGATCGCCAGTGTACTACTACTACTCTACTCACTCACAACGGAGGCAAATTAGCAATCTTAAGCTCTGCGATTTACTAAACTAAGCTCCCACTGTGAAACCGGACATTAAAAGCCAATATTTGTATGGTATTCAAGAACTTTTCTAATAGGCAAAGCCCTATCGTATATAAGGACATGAATATGGTTGGATGTTATTACATTTAGAAGTAGAATGAAGGACATGAGTTAACCTCCACTGAATGTTATCACACTGTGCCTAAAAGGACATAAGTAGTACGGGATTGAGGACACCATCTTAACAACACTTTTACCTACTTTTTGGGGAGCAAAATACAGAATAGGATAGTTACAAGGCTCTTCGTTAGTACGCTGGATGTAAGCGGTGGTGACGGGTTGCTGGTTAAACACGATAGTAAAAACATCTCAAATTTGTTAACTGCTTCAGAAAGAAGGTCTGATTAACTAGGGACATGGGATGATTGCTCAAAATTGCTACTACTTACTTTTGCAAATGAGCAAAATGTGCGTTAGCCTTTCGACATCTCAGGTTCCCTCTTTGACATATTGAAACTCAGGTTTTGTACAAAGTCCAGCCTTAAAACGGAGATGTTTCATAGCTAGGACATTGACAAAAGTTTTATTTGACGTTAAGTTGATTTGTTTTAGAGTTCTGGATATAAGGCATGTTAATTGAGAGCCTAGGTTACCGTGCACTTTAAAAGAAGTGTTTGGACATGCACTGAGTTCTGAGTAGAAGTGTAATTAAATCCTAATTTCATTCACCGAAAAGAAAAATGTAAACAGCCATTTCAAGTTGAACCAATAAATCCAACAGAACTGATTTCCTAAATTCGATTTTCCAATTACTTATTCCGCTTTCCAATTGCATCTTGGTGTATAGTCCACTAAAAACATATTCACGTTGATTTCTCACATATTGGGACTTGTCCAACGATCGCCTCCTTCGATACATCTCTCCCACAACAGCTTAGATACAAATAATATCGTATCACAGATAGTTTGCGGATTTTTGTTTACCGTTTTTTCTCACATGGGTGATAATTAAACTACATCAACCCATGTAGGCGACTTGGACGATTTCCTATCCTGTCCATTCCCATAGCTGAGCGAGAGAAATTTAATCTTAATTGTATCCGCAACGTATCCTCCGAATCTTTTAGCCACAATTGCACACACTCTATTCGCCTCCGGTTGCAGAGCGATTTGTTGCGACGATATATGTATGTATACGCTCGCGCGCATCGAGATGTTGCCACCAACACCTCCACCCCCGGTTAGAGTTGACCAGGAAAGATCTTGTACTTGTGGCTGCTGTTGCTGGTGGTATTGGCGGTGGTGGTGCTGCATCATCATCAGCAATTCGCGAGCACAAAAGAAAGCCAGGCCTGGACTAGAAAACGAAAAAATGAAAATATTATTAAAGGTGGGTGTATCTGAATCGTGGGAAATATCATTCCGGTGTCGGAGTCTGGTCAGGAGTAGTATTCGTATCTTGGCCACAGGTTAGAGGGAAACACTGGTAATGCCAGGGGGAGACCTTAGCAATTCATTCATCTAGGAGGTTAGGTGTTGTTAGTGTGTTGTTGCTGTGTGGAATCAAAAACGATTACCGGTCCGCAAAAGTGTTATTGGACCTGAGAGATGGAAGGAAGAGCAGGCGAAATGTGTATGTCAGCTCGTTGGCCTTTTGGTCACCTCTTTTCCGTCGTCGTCGTAGTTGTTGTAGTCGCTTGCAATTCGTATCAGGTCCACTATGCTGTGGTTTATGGTGCGATACGACTTGTGATGTTCGTTTCACCTTGAGTGGCGGTCGACGATATTACCGGTGGTACTGGCGCGGCGGTCGGTCGGTGGTGATGGTAGTTGGTTCGTTTGTTGGGCACACTCGTTTGGATACAAGATCGCCAGATTATCATCGCCATCATCATCGTTCGCGTTGTCCAATGTGCGATTGTGTGGCGTTGTTGTGTGCTGCTAAAATGATTAACGTTAAAAATGTGTTCCTTCTCGAGTTCTCCCTCTATGTGTCGACTTTGGAGTTATTGTAAAGTAATTTATTATTTCTCCTTTTGCTGTTGTTGTGATGTTACAGGCGAGAGGTTATGTCCTTCTATTTCGATTTCCCACTATGAAAGTCGCTTCTGCTTCGGCTCGATGATGATTACTTTGGTATTGTAGCGGAGCACTAATGCTTATTTTCCTCCGGGGGGATATTTTTGCATTTTGTGGCCCATGATGTACGGGGCATTTGACTCAAAGATATAAAATGAGATTTGTCAGAGCTATGCGTTTTCAAGGTGGTACGGTGTGATATTTTGGGTGAAATTGAAATATGCGTGGATATATTGGGGAAGAGGTTTCCTGAACCAAGGACTTGGAATTCTCTATAGATATTCATTTTTGCAATTTATGGGTAAAATATTGGCTTATGGCCTTTTCGAACGGTTATGGTGTCAACTTTAAAACGTTAAGAGCGTTCGGATTTCGGGGAAATTCTAATTAAAAATGAATTTAACTTAAGTTAGGCTCTAGATTAGAACAGAACTTGATGGCTACGGAAATTTTGGATTCAAAAAATAGCGATATGATAAAGAAAAAATATTTAATATTTTCATTAAGTATTTAACAATGACCCTATTAAAATTTTCTCGCAACAGAGTTTGTCAGAATCTAAAAAAAACTCATTGTAACCAATGACGACTCATCATGATTTTTAGTTCTTACAGGCGTTGCATTGGCCGTTCTACCAACAATAGTTAGACAAATTAAAAGTACATACCTATGTGAAACTCAACAAAATTCAAAACCTACTGAGAAACAAAATAGGCGGCTTAAAATTAAAAGAACAATTTAATGAACCCAATTCAGAAGAATGAGTTAAGTCGGCTACATACACGGTCGGGTATGTCTGTTCAGGCCACCTGTGTAGTTATAAATAAACATGTATATGACAAAGTTGTTAGTTATTTTGGACTGAGCACGCGGTCGAAGAAAAATCGAAAATTCAATAGTTTTGCCTGTTAAGGCCGTGATTAGGAGAACCAGGGCGTGTGTAGCATGATGCTGTCAGCTTATAGTGAAATTTACATGAACGCAAACGGTTTTCGTTGAAATTGTCGTCTGTAGATGCAATGTTTACCGAACGACGAAAAAGAAAAACTTTTGTGCCTCACACATTTACCGGAGCGAGTCAATGCGCTATGGCGGCCCGCAATAACTGCACAGATTGCCTGAACAAGGCATACCGGACAAAAAACCTGCGTGTATGTAGCCGCCTTTATACATATCTACAATAGGGATACCAATCAGTTAAGCAGTAGCAGAACTACGTTTGTTAACAAACTTTCCATTGCTTAAATGTCAATGTGGGAGCCTTTCAAAACCAATTTCAAAGCAACAGGAGAAAACCCCAATCAGCACATTCCACTTAATCCAGTTCCGGCATTGCTGCACTAATTTTTAAAGGTACTCCGAACTTCCAAGTAAACAACTTATTTCGTCTGTATTGATGTTCAAAAAAAAATATGCCGAGTATAGTTAATTAACGAACTGTTGAAACTCTTTGATTTAAAGTAAACAAGGACAAGTCGACGTATTGAGATGCTCTGCAACTTTAAGGTATTTGTATTTTTTGGCGTTGATTTTGATTCTGAGCTAGAGGAGGTCCTTAAACTTCTACCTCTGAACCAAAATCATCGCAAAAATGAAAATGTAGTGGAGAATCGACGAAGATTATACTTTGGAAACCCATGATACTGTGCGTCGGCAAATGAAGTGGGGTTAAAACTTCTCATTCGGAACCATAAATGTTTAATATACCTGACATTTGTCTTACTAAACAACAAAATAGAGCAAATATTAGGCATTTTCGAAAAAACACATTTTTTTTTTGAATATGTGCATTTGAGATGGTTGAATTTGGGGTGAACTAAATGAGCAGCACCATCAACTGGAAATTGACCAGAGCGTAAAAAATGTTATACCAAAAATTATAAAGCTATACAGATGACGCACATATATTTTTATCTCGAATCTCATATGTGCACGTGCACCCCGCCCGCCCGTACCATGAAGCAAAAGTTTCTGTTATTTTGTTCTCAATGCGTCATCTGTGTGGCTTTATAATCTTTGGTTATACACAATGTGGATGGACATCAATGATCGAGAGAAACACTAATTTGAGGCATCAATCAAGATCGAATCAACGGAAGGTTGTACCATTTGCTTTTATCCGACCGCTTGAACTTAATAGCTGAACTTAGGCTTCCGATAATTTAAAATATTGAAATAAGATCTGTATGCGGTAAAATCCTTCAATAGGCCAAGAATTTGTTACAAAAACAAACTTTTCGCGTCACAGGTTCGTTAGTACCCAGGGCCGACGTTAACCATTCATGTGTGCGTGTGTACTTCTTGGACGATGGCGGGACCTCCTCTTTTATGCCGATTCCGAAGGGCGAATTTGCGATAAGCTTTTCTTGACAATTGATACTACTCAGATGATTTGTCAGATCATCACGAGAGGAGGGCCAGTGAAAAATCATTTAGGTGTTGTTACAGCTTGTAATCGAAACCAGACCTTCTGCGCGGCAGTTCATCCCACTAACCATCGCGCCACTGAAAATTTGTTAAGTAAATTAAAAAAAAATGCCATCTGACCATTTGGACTCTTTTGACAATGGGGTGTCTTGAATGGCTTGGTTTACGTTAGTTTGGTGGGTTTATGTGGCAAGTGAATTTGATGTTTTCTCATCACATTGCAAATTACACACTCGTTTACGGTATGTGGATCCCACCTCTTTCTCGCTGGTACCCATTAAGTCCCTTAGCCATCCAGATACTTTTTGCAAACCCCTAAGGGACAGAACGATAAAGTCATGGAACATTTTGTTTCCTTATTTTTTTTTAATGTAAAAGGCAAAGGCACACAAAGTGGAGAGCATCCTCATTTGTTTTTTTTTATCGCCCTTACCATATGAAAACTGCTATCTATAAGATACATTTTTAATTCACAGCTTTGGTGTACGTTGTGTTTAGTAAATATTCATACTGGCAACAAAATTGTGGATTCTGGACTTGTTATATTCTGGTCAGTGGTCACATCCTATTAGATGGTGACAGATGACTGGGTGCTAGGGAATTTTTAATATTTTTATGAAGGATTTTCTGTCCCGTGATTAGTCAAGCAAGGTTGGCTGTTTAATTCCTGTTACAGAACGCCTTTTGTCGTAATAAAAGACTTCATTATCCTGCTTAGCCATGTCTCGAAAGACCGAGCATAGGTTAAGATAGTGACGATTTCAAAAGCCTAAATTGCAATTCCAGAGATAAGATTTCTCTAATTTGCAACTTGTCTGTCAATGAAAATGGTTATATCATCTTCTGATATCATCCTACATTCAGGTAGCTGTAGCCCCCCCTCTACAGGCTGTGTGAATACATCGATGTGGCAAAGAAGCAGACTACCTGAGTTCTTAGTATATCCGCCAACTTCTCTAAAACAGTACCAGTTGAAGAATAACAGCTAATAGCTTTTTCTACTGGCTAAGAATGTGACCCAGTACACCCAGGATAACCCATTTGTCATTCCTGTCAATAATAAGTTTGGTCAAGAAACTCGCAGAAGCAGTTTTTCGCTGTACCATATTTTTGCTTCGTCGGAACGTGAGCGAATATAAAGCATATGTTCGCGAATTTGGCCTTGATGCGGATTGTAACGATGCGTTCGCTAATGTCTTGGAAACATAAAACTTCTTGCCTAAGTCTAGCACTTACAACAAATACGCATCCGAATAGTCGCTGTTTTTGCTCACTACGATCCGTAGTAGATGTCGCAGTTTTTCATACTTTTTTCTCGGCCTATCCCATCGTATTTCCTGTATGGCGGTAAGACCTCCAACCTATGACTCCTGAAAGCAGACATGTATTAAAAAACATATTAGCAGGCTACTACAATCCGAAATTACAAGAACAACTGTACAAAGACAAACACTATTTAGGTTAGAATTATAGCTATTTCGGACATTACCAAGTGTCTTCATCAGATTGCTTCTAATAGTGACGCTAATTGAATGTTCAGTTCTCTGTATGATTATTGAAACAATTTTTATTCCCTTAACAGGGCTTGAACTTGTAACCCCGTGCCTAGGAGCCAAGTGCCTACCACTTGCGCCACTGATGTCTTGGTTTGAGGAGAGTCAATTTGCTCAATGGTATGAACTGAGAGGCTGGCAACTAGCATTTTTGATGTTTATACACACATTTTGTTGTTGTTTTTTCTGTCCTTTGTTCCTATTTTTTCTCTCTTCAGTATGCTGGGATTTTATTCCCCAGATTTTTCATATAGAATTGTTTTGCCTATGTTGTCGATGAGATACCATATACACAGAGTAGATATTGAATCAAGGCGTGATGCACTGTAGTGCCAATATTATTAAGTTTATCTGAAGGTACTCCATTAACAGTAAAAAAAGAATGTCGAATGTTGGATTCTAAGCGATCAGCCGTTGCTGGCTTCTCAGCATAGACCAGAGATTTGACGAACCCCCACAAAAAGTAGTCCAAAGGTGTCAAATCACAAGAACGAGTTGGCTAAATTACAGGACCATTTCCTGAGATGATTCAGTAAGCAAATGTTTGGCTCAATAAATTCATGTTTGCACGCGCTGTATGGCATGTTGCGCGATCTTGTCGGATTCGTTTCTCCTCCAAAAGATTTTCAATGAAATTAGCGATACAAAAATCCCGAATCATTTGCATTCACGGTAGTCGGTTTCGGATTTAAAGACAAATAGGCCGATGAAACATTCAGCATGCAAACCGCACTAAATAGTGACATTTTGGGAATCTAATAGAGTCTCAAGACGTCGGATCAACAAATTAAGGTTCTCTGTCACACTAACGTCTATAGCGGCGATGGCTAATTCTGTACGCATAGGTCAATTCGGATGAGTATTATCAAAAACAGTAGATGTGTTCATAAATCGATCCGTAACATTGCATATCAGCAGCTGAGATTGAAGATTCTCTGCACTCAAGTCGAATTATTTTCCTAATGTGTCTGAAGTCGATTGCTAGCGAAGAATGAGATGACCGGACAATTGGCGTCCATTTGCTCTGTGTTTCCTACCCAATTCAATGGTCAATGATCTGTCTGTAAATTCACATGTACGTTCCAAATGTCATGTTTCCCGTTTTTCTCGGTTCAAATAACTGTGGCCTAAATCTTTTCAAAGTGAAAAATTGTAATATCCCACCTTGCAGCTTTAATTGGGTATTGTTATCACCATTTATGGTTCAGCTGTTCAACCCAATTAAGCAGACAAACTTAAACCACACATCGCCTACACGTTTCCCTGTGAAAGGGCACATAATCAGTTTTATATGATTCCATCGGACAGCCATTCCAACAGTTTGGCTTTTCCGCATTTTACAATGTAACACACCTATCAAAGCTCGCGCATATCTACAACTTCAATCTCCCAACGTCAATTCAAACATATTGTAACCTATAAATTTGAAATGCCACTTGTGCGCTTCCCGAGATTCCAAAAGCAACAGGTAGCCTCCCTCCTTGGTCGTATAACCGCAATTTCCCATTTTACTCCCATTCTAATTAAAACTTTAAGATCTATAACCATCAACGAAAATATCAGCTAATAAGGCCCCCAATACCATTCACATACCATAACGTTCCATATTATGGCACCACCGACATATACCGTGCGCGGTATTATTGTGCCTAAAGTGGCCTCTGCCTTCCAAGCTGACTGTACCCGCGCCCATAAACGACTATAATTCTCCACAGAGATAAATTAACAAATTTAATGCTGACATAAAATCCCGGCATTAAAATCTCTCTGTCTCTAGCATAGCCACACATCACCCCGTGAAGCGGTCCCAGTCTCTATACGACCCGACACAGTCCTCCCAAAGCCGGAATAACAAAAACGAAACAAATTGATTGCAATATAAAATTCAATTCGATGGAAAGTCTAATAACGCCTATCAACCTATGATGCGATGGGGTTTTTCGGATGTGTCCAAGTCCAGGTCGTCATCATGCGTATAGATACAACTTTCGCAAAGCGTCACGCAAAGTTATGCCCGCTTCGAGAAATCCAGTTGAAAAGCAAAAATGAATTAAGGCGACGATCAACGCCTACCCCATCTATGCTCATCTGTGTTGTGGCGTGGCATGGCATGGCGTGGCGTCAATGTGGCATACCAGTAGTGGAATTCCAAAGAATCTATCCCAAACCGCATCACTAATTGACGTCCAACATGATTCTGATTTGATAACTGTCGATTTTATTACGCTGAACGCTGGATGACAATCTGCGCAAATGAGTGTATGGAAACACGGTAACTATTCACGTTCTCGGATGGGTCCTTAGGCATTTGAATTTATATTGGACAGGTTAATAGGCTGACGATGAATGCATTGACTTGGTTCGGTTGCTAATGTCAGTCGAATGAGGCGCACTGATGCTGGGACAGAGATAAAAGATGATATACTTCCAGGTTCTTGGTTGTTTGGTTTAAGTGTGTTCTAAAGTATCAGCAGGGGTTTCGAATGGGTCTGTATCTCTGATTGGGCGTGCAAGAGCACATTCCGAGGCGACCGACGGACGACCAGCGATAGATTTTGTGTGTGCCGGAATAGAACGAAAACCGGTAGTGAACTAATTATTAGCATGACAATGCTGCAAGCTGGAGCCTGATCGCTGAAGAGATGATGATATCAATTCTTAGAATCTATACATCTGTTGGGGCAGGGGACGAATTTATGTGCTGATAGTTTGGAATAACTCCAGGGGGCTCTATCTGTGTGATCGCTTTCCATATAAAATTATACTCCGAGCTAATTAGATTTAAATTGTTACTTGATGGCAGGCGACGCGACAAAGCCTGGCTGCAGTAGCTGTTTGGGTTTTATAAGAGTTGAACTTTTCTTTTCGAGATAGTGTCATAGGGCGTCGTCGCATAGATTGGTGCGTCTTGAAATCACAGTGAGCTCAATTTAGGTCAGTCTACATTATAGCCTACATGACTGTTTAGACATTTCACAGCGGCATGCAGCATTGTAACATGCCACCCAGATGGTTGTCACTGCGTAGGGGGAGCGAAGGTTACTTGCCTAAACCACGGCGGAGAATTATTTCGATTTGTTTGGTTCACTTTTAGTTAATTAATTCTTTAAGTGAGTTTTGGTCTTTAAATTAAGCCTCTGACTTTTTAAAAAGAAGATCACGTGACCCTAAAATTTGCTTGGACATATTTGTTTTCCCATTGTGAAATTAATTTTCTATTTGACTACTGACTGTTCCAACTTAATCCTTAGATTAGATTTAAGTTACTATAACTGCGATGACGAGGTCTTAAACTCCCATTAAGTAATCATAATGCATCAGTTTACATTAATACCTAGATTTATAGATCGTTCCATGACCGTATAACTTGGTTTTGTGTAAGACCTTTTCACAACACAGGTTGCCAGTTCATATTTGAGACATTCTGATATTTTTGACGGTAACTGTTAATTGATATGGGACTTTTCTCCCTAACTTAGGAAACGTTGATTAGTTGTGGATGAGTTGGAGTACTCCAAGTCCTCTTATTCCAGTCTTAGAACAAGGTTGGCCAAAAGAGATCACCCTCTTGGAAGATGGTCTTTCTTTTTGCAAATGGCCGCCAGTTTCAAATCTTTTTTGACATTTGTGGACCAGGCAGATGTAGAATACAAGTGAACAAGCCATGGAGCGATAAACTACCCAAGAACGCGAAATAATCGTGTCTATTTTTTGCGTAACAATTCGTCTGTAGTGTTGGTGCAGTGCGAATGCCGTCGCTGATTTCCCGGCCGTGCATCAACTGTTGCCTGCCGAACGCGTTAACCTACGCCCAAACTATCCCAAATCATCCCAAATCTCGAGGACGAAGTGGAGATTTTTCGACCAAAATCATAATGAGTGATGAGGCTCATTTCCACCATCGGGTACGTGAACAAGCAAAACTATTGCTTCTGAAGCACCGAAAATCCACGGGTAATGCACGAGGAGCCATTACACCCGCTCAAAGTTACTGCATGGTGCGCTGTTCACGCCGGAGGAGTCATCGGGCTATTTTTTTGAGAACGCCGCTGGTCAAACGACAACAGTGGACGGTGCGCGCTATAGAGCCATATTAACCGAGTTTTTTCTGCCGCAAATGGACGAATTATGACTGGAGAACTGGACTGGAGAACAACAAAACGGAGCCGCGGCACCACTGAGCGAGCCACAACCGATATTCTGAAGGCCAATCAATATCGGATGACTTCTTTTGGCCCACCTAGTACTACTTGTACGTTTTTTTTCCTTACAACGTTGTCAAATTAACTGACTGAGTTGGCATGGAAGTCACAAATGTGCTGGATTCTGTTCCATTGTGATATGCTTCCAAATTGCCGACATCTTTAATAGCTAAATTTTTACAACTCAAGTCCAGAACAAAATTTCCAATCGTAATGGGTGAGAATTTAGCCAATAAAGAGCAATTGTTCAGTCAGTCCAAGCACAGATTTTTACATCCGCCAGGTTGAGTACCTTTGCGACGGTATTGAGAAGCCTCGCTAAGGTGATAACTGTTTCACACTGTTCTGAACTTTAGATGCTTAAATGTAAAATGTTCATTTGGACCGCAGCGTTTTCATCCTGGACTTGGATATTCACCATAGCACCAAAAGCCATTTTGGCTTGCTTCAGAGAAACCGTGTATTTCCATGGTCCTAATGTGTTTTCGAAACTGAACCACTTGAAGCAAACAAATCCTTTTCATTACCTTAAAGTCTTGAAGAGATGCAAATGATACAAAAATTTAACTATACCATCTCCGCCCCAAGTAGTTGGAGAGAACATTTATCCTTTATAACTCGACGTCCATCCCAATTAGATTGAAAAGTTTAGCTTTGGTTGATAGGATTGACCTTTTGGTTGTCAGTAGATAACTAAACGGAATGTAGCTGTAGGGAAAACTAATTGTGTTAGGATTCCAATCAATTCTCAGCAAAAGGGGGGCAGATAGTGCCAAATGTAACTTTTTTATAGGAATTTTTCATATTAATCGCCAAAGGAGTTTTTCGAATTGATTTGAATTTTTGCCCTGAATATGTGAAATTCTGCACATAATGGACAATAGAATTGCTCTTTGGGCGCTCGACATGATTACTATGACAAAAATTGTTAATTCGTTTTTTATTTTACATAATCGACGTTTTTTTATTCGTTATAAGGACGCTAAATATTGAATTTAACGGAAATCAGAGATGCGGCATGGGATTTGTTAAAAGTCATTTTGGTTAATACCAAGTACAAGGATTTGAATGAGGAATTGTTCCTAGCCTCAGGTTCATTCAACTTTAAAATATGATTTGCGAGTTATTAAGGATTTTCTATATACAAAAATCTGTGATTTGCAGTTTTAGGGAAAACAAACTGGGCATGCAGTATTGTTGCAATTGTTAATGCTTTGATATGACCATAAGCGTTATATAGCACGTTAGTCTTATAACAATGTTGGGACTTCCAAAAGTCAATCTGGTAAGCGAAAGAACCTCGTTAATAAATTGTTAAGTTAATCCGCGCAGCAGTATTGACTTCAGTAAACATTTCAGATCGACAGACGGTCAGAATTGCGAGACCCACCATTTTTCAGATTTCTCCATCATCGTAGTGTTGGGTTTGATTAAAAGCTCTAGTTGGATTTTTTTTCACGACATCAACAAGGATATTCACTTAAACTGATAAATTTATGCATTTTGTAAATTAACGAGGTAGCCAAACGTCCGTCCACCGGTGGCTTGCACGTAAACGTTGTCGCCTCAATTTCGTTTTTTCTATTTGCTGAAATTTGAAATATTTAGTCTCGTTTTGTTTTCTCAAAGGTTTGGTTCTAATTTGTATTCCCATCTCTGGCACAGTTTCAATCAGCAGCACAATATGCGTAGTTTTCGAGGTTGATTTCCGAACCAAAATCATCGTAGAAATTTACGTGGCTTACGTAAATAATTTTTCATATAAAATCTCGCAGATCATTTACGACTTTGTTGATTTATATGGTTAACGAGGGTTTTACGAGTTTAGGTGACTATCCTTAATATCTACTTAGGTTTGTCTTTGAGTGAAGAATTGGGCTGTAAACCATGTAACCATATCCAATCCACTGAAAAAGATCTTGTTATATCAAAATAGATGAGAAAATGTGTCAATATATTTATTTTAATGTTAGCAACACTAAATGCTCGGAATAATGACTTATCATGACTTAGTATTTCAGTGTCTGGTATTAATTTCATTCCGCATAGGAATAAAGTCTAGAAAACATCGAAAGCAGTCATCATTTTGCCTTTTTCAATTATTTCATCCAGCATTTGCGTTTATACGCACTGTATTTCATGTTGCCCAATAGTACATCGTTAATTAAGTTTTGTATATTGCATCCTTGTATTACGCTTAGAGTCTGAATACGATTTGATTTTCGCCAATTAAATGATCATACTCTACGATCCACAAAAGTTTCTCCTCACTAGTGCACTCCATTACCCACACTACACGTCTTGTCGTGTGACGTGTCATTCAATTAACGAAACATCTGCTGTCACAGTGATGAGTAAAAATGTGCACTTCTGTTCGGGATGTTGGTGATTTTAAATGTTTTCATGTTCTATAGATAATTTAATTACTAAAATCGTGAATTGAATTATTTCTCAGTGTTTTGACCACGTCATAATTTGACAAAACTTTGTCCTCGCACTTGCATTTTTTGTTGAGACCTTAGGAATTTGCAAAATGTTCACTTCCATTGAGTCTAATAGTTGAGCAACATGTGCAAATATTTCGGAGAAGTGATTATGTCCTTAGAAGAAAAGAAGGCTTTTGTATCATTATATGGCAAGTGTTTATTTTTCCCAGAATTTGTTAGTTTCCTATGAATATTTGGCTTGGCCTATCCATCGAGTCGAGAAACGATTCTGTTTTATCAAAACCATCGACCACACGTGGTACAAGCTAGCTTTTATTGTCTTCCTAAATTGGTTTGTGGTTTCTGCCTTTATCATACTCGGGGCACATCCTCTTCGATGTTTCACAGTTAGGGAGCGTGTTTCACCTGTTTTTGGCGATATTTAGTGCTTTCTGTTCCACCCGTGATTTGAGGACATATAGTGGGGGTTTGTCAGACTACTCTGCCTGATCATGCTAGTGGCATGAATATGCCTCGCCAGTTTTTCAGCAATTTCGTTGCCTTATTTGCCTCTGTGTCCTGGACCAAGTAAAGCTTAACATTATGTAGGACGCAAAGAACCTTTAACACTTCACGACAGTGCTTCACAAGCTTTGATTTTTTTTTAACAGCAGAGATTTCTCCAATTGCAGCCTGTCAATGCAGATGGTGATCTGGTGGTATCGCATGAATTATGGTCTGTTTGGCTGCCTCTGCTACTTCCAACATCTCAGTCTGGAAGAGACGGCTGTGCTCAAATAAACGCAAAGTGCTGTTCAGATTTGGTGTTTCGAAAAAACATTCCCGCCTCGACGCCTACTTTCATTTTTGAGCCATTAGTATACATGGATATGGTTTTCGTGTCCAGTTGCAGGAGAATGGTCTTTGAAAGTCTGGGTGATGCAGCATGTAGTCAGAGGATACAGCTGAGCCCAGGTTTATGTTTAAAATTTGAGCGTGTCCTCATGAGTTAATTTTGCAGCAGTTGAACTAGCTGATTCTTAGTGCATTTTGGCTGCAGATTCGTGCATGTATGGGTTAGCAGCATCAGGTTTAGAATGGTTTCCAGATCCGCTATTGGTGTGATTCTCACTGCACTAGTAGTGCCAACACATGCTATTCCTTGTCAATTTTTTTTTCCGGGTGGGTGGTTTTATTTGTGGATTTCCACCCTACAAGTCCTCCATATGTTAAGCTAGTATGGATTTGTTGTTCCAGGAATTTTGCGGTCTGGGAAAGTATCATTGGTGGCCAAATGCTATACGAACATAAAATACAGATTTCCAGAAGCCGCGATAATTAGAAAGCTTACTTCTCGAGTAAGACAAACCTCTGCTAAACTATTAACCCCATCAAACCAAAGAAAGATCTCCAATCGAAATGTTCGGTCCTAAACTCTTCCATGGCACCACCATACCAAATTAATCAAAACAATTATTTATTTACAAGGTGGTCTGGTCTCAGTATAAAAACGATTTATTATCGCATCGCCTCGATCCGTCCTCATTTCAAAGGCCGCGATAGGGTTTTCTCTGGAATAAGTGATTTAGATTTGAAAATATTAAAGAGTCGTCCATCAAAACTCCATTTGCCATAGGATTTTCGATTCTTTACCAACACACGGTCCCCCACAACAAGTAGTGGGTAGTTGTGGGTCAATTCTTTACCACGCGCCTCAGTCGAGTACGGTTGCAGGTTATTTATGGTTTTTGATCTTGAAATTCAGGGTCAGATCCAGATACACGCCATCTATGTGCGACTGTGCACAGCTTATAGATTACATTGTGTACATTGTGTTATGGCCTTGCGCAATGATGGGCAATTTGTATCTGATCTTGTTTTGTGTTTACCCACGAGATGGAATGTGTGCGCCTCGTGCACCGGGTGCTGTTTATCTATATTGGCGAAGATTTCATCGTACCTTAAACGCTACGGCGAGAGGGTGATAATGATCTTTGGCTTTCGGGATGTTGAAGGTTGATTAATTTGTGGGTGGGTAACGGCTTCAATCAAATCAATGGTGCAACGTAATAAATGGTAATGAGAGGTTCGCCCATACCACTATGTAGTGACTACTCACTGAGCTTTTCCGAGAATTAGATACAAGTATCTACGAAAACAGAGTTAGAGTCATAAGTGATAGACACACCAAAGGTGGTGTGGTGTTCGCTTAATGGACAATGTAAACTGAACAAAATTTTGGAAATGGATTATGGATTATAATTAATTTTAAGATAATGTACATTTTGAGCTTTAAGTGCTTTAATCAGGCTACTTCCTACAACATGTTGATTATTGTTAGCTATGGGTAATTGCATAAGTCGTATAATTTCCTGGTTTCTTTGAATTAGCCAGTGTTGGTTTAAGTGAAGGCTGCTTTGAATTTATTAAACCAGGTGTTAAAGATTTGACCTTTTGAAATTAAGATTAGATAAGCGAACGGTTTTGATATGCTTGAGTTATGGTTGGGATTACAGTAGCATGCCCGTTATTATTTGATAGGCTTTGTGTGTATTAACAACTCAATCGGGATATTTTTTGTATAATCTTTGCAAGATGGAAAACTCTTCTTTCAAATGTTGCACCTTGTTTGGCAAATTACCAGAGGCGGCGTCAATTTTCTAATAAGTCTTATCTTTCAAGGATGATGTGTGAAGCGTTAGTTAATTACACTTTCCCGTGCCTTAGGCATGTTCAATATTGTCACTGAGTAGATGTCTCAGAAATTGTAGTCTTGCGATCGAATAACAATCACTTCGGAGGACTGGTTTTGTTTCCCAGTCAAAGCAACACGAAAATGTTTTTTACTGGTCCTATTTTTTTCGACTATCTGACATGACATGGACTGCTTCAACCAAAATTATGTGTGCTTAACTATAATTTAACAGGCAGGATTACTACTACTAAAATCCTTTTGATGTCCGAAGAAAATATTGTACTGTTACCACGCTTGGATTATTTCGACTTTTTGGGAGATTGAACATCAATTGAATATCGCCAAGTGCTGTATTCTCTCCCATGTATTAACAGCATCTATGGATATTGTTGCTGGGGATACTCAGTACTTAAGCTTATCTCCTTAGGAGGATGCAATGATGTTATTTAGTTAATGACAGCGCTCATTTGAAGAACCAGAACACACTTTCAGGAGATCCTGAAATTTTAATATTTCAAGGTTTGTATTTTCACCAATGAGACGCTGTTCCGCGGGAATTGGATCAATCCCTAACATTTTATTTCTTATTTCTGGGTCCTGGTCTGTTACTTTGTAATTCTATAAAAGAAGCTACAATTACCTCACAAAATGGACAAAAACTGGTATAGAGGTACTGGCGAATCGCTGACAGCCATTCTAACCTACATCTACTTGACTAAAAAACTAAAGCAAGTAGAAGTTATTCAGCGAAATTTTATAAACTCAGAATGAAACGGTCATCTCTAGGGAACCACCGCCGCCAGAAGTTGAGTTTGCCTTGAAGCTGATTACGATGCTTAAACTGTAAAGGCAAACACTCTAGGATCTCTCACAACTTTTTTGCGGGCTATTAAGTCAGAACTGACTTTTTAGAAGATCTTGAACTCAAACATGGTGCCTCACATAAGTTTTTTATTTTGCAGAAATCTATAAGCCATTGACCTTTGTCGTTACGGTTCCTGAGGCCGTATTTTCCGATCAGGTATCTAACCCCATCGTTTTCTTGTCTACATTTTCATTGACATTGACATCACAGTACTTCGCACATGAATGCAACGAACTACAGGCGCATAACAGCACTGGCCACTGAGGCCATCGGCTGGGACAGAGGAAGATATTAATATAACAGAGAGAGACAGATAGACACACAAAAGGAAAGCCATAACATAAACCTACGTGGCACAGAGAAGGAGACATTTGGCTTAGCAGTCAACTACGCATTCCTCTGAGCCATGGTCACCTGAATTTTTTGTATTGTGGCATGTTATCGCACAGGTGGCCCTAGATAAGCTGGAGATTTTTGTAAAAAAACAATGCTGCCGAAGCTGGTCTTGAACCCGCGGCGTTTTTCTTAGCAATCAACCACACATTCCTCTGAGCCAGGGCCACCTGCATTTTCGTTTGTCTTCGAAAGAGCCTTCCGGAATCCAGCTTGTAAGGATCGTATCACTTCGTAGCACATCATTGTCATGAAATTAGTCCCTGCACAAGTATCGGGTTTTTCAACAGGGACGCTACAAAAGCAAACGACGCCATATTTCTTGCCGCTCTTTTGACATTTCTCTTCAGTAAGGTTTGCCATTTCATGATGGATAGATATACGATCCAACAACGAGTCGATATTATTAAAATTTACAACCGAAATTCGGAGTCAGTGGCCTCGACGTTATGAGCGCTACGTCCAATTTATGGTCAACATAATCGTCATAGCAGATCAACAATTGAGCGTTTAGTGGAAATTTGAATCCACAGGCACAGTACAAAATGTTCCCGTGCCAGTGAGACAAAGAAGTGCCCGTAGTGTTGAGAATATTGCTGCCGCTGAGGCTTCAGTTGAAGAAAGCTCAAATCTGTGTCTCACACGTCGTTCTCAAGCGTTGGGCATCTCTGTGACGTCGTTGTGGCGAATTTTGCGAAAAGATCTTGGCCTACATGCTTACAAGATTTAATTGACGCAAGAACTGAAGCCGCTTGACCACCAGAAGCGTCGTATGTTCGTGAATTGGGCTGAGCAACAACTTGAAAATGATTCGGATTTTCATCGAAAAATCATCTTCAGCGATGAGGCTCATTTCTGGCTGAATGGCTTCGTCAATAAACAAAATATGCAGTATTGGTTGTGCAGCAATTCAGACGTACTCCATTAGTCATCATTGCATCCCAAAAAATTACGGTTTGGTGTAGTTTATGGGCCGGCGGCGTCATTGGGCCATACTTCTTCCGTGACGATCAAGACCGGCACATTACTGTTTATGGGAATCGCTACCGTTCAATGATAACCGAATATTTTTGGCCCCAATGGGATGATGTGGACTTGGAGGACATGTGGTTCCAACAGGACGGCGCCATAAGCCACACAGCGAATGCCACAATCAATTAACTGGAAACCAAGTTTGAAGAACGTGTTATCTCACGAAATGACCCAGTCCCTTGGCCGCCTCGGTCGTGCGATTTGACGCCGTTAGACTATTTCCTGTGGGGCTACGTCAAGTCTATGGTCTATGTCAACAAGCCAGCGACGATTTATGAACTTCGTACGAATATCGAACGTGAAATTGCAGCAGTATCCGCCGATTTATGCTTAAAAACCGTCGAAAATCGGGTTCAGCGTCTGGACTTCTGCAAGCGTGCCCTTGGTGGCCATGCAAAACAAATCGAGTTCCATTCATAATGGCATGCGAACGTACTTTCACAGGAGTAAAGAATTTCATTGATATCCAAAACCGTTTTTGTTTTATTTAAAAAAACATTTGTAGCGTTCTTATTGAAAAACCCTTTAGCAATGTAAAAAAATATCTTGGTTTGAGGCCCTTAATGGGCCGTTCGTTAGCTTCTAGAGTCCAGCATCTAGCTTGGTAGTTTCTCCTTGCATCTATGTGTGCGAAATTATTGCTCCTGCCTTTGTCACAAAGATTAGGAGGTCGAATCCGAACGGCAAATTTGAGAAGCTTCTCATGACAGTGATAACTACTCCTGACTTGAGTACCCTACATTACTTAGCCTAGAAATGAAATGTTCTTATGATCCGAGCATGTTATAGTTTTTTGTGTCTTAAGAAAATTCAATTTAAATTAACTTTCTTTTTTTTTCTTGTCTTTTCAGATGTCAAAATGGGCATCTAAATTGGGTAAGTGTGTCTTATTTTTTTTTGTTTAATTTTTCAAAAATTTACTTGAGGGGGAGACGATATAACACATATATTCGTATATGTCTACCTCAGTACTAGAAGATGCTAAAACTATCTAAAATCAGCTCAAAAGTACAAGGTGGACAAAAAGAAGTCATCCAATGTTTTTTGGCCTTCAGAATAGCGGTTGTGGCTCGCGCAGTGTGTGCCGTTGCTCCGTCCTGTTGGACGGACATGTCGTCCAGTCCTAATTCGTCCGATTGCGGCAAAAAAAAACTTGGTTAACATGGCCCTATAGCGCGCATCGGCCACTGTTGTCGTTTGACCAGCGGCGTTCTCCAAAAAAAAATGCCCCGATGACTCCTCCGGCGTGAACAGCGCACCATGCAGTAATTTTGAGCGGGTGTAATGGCTCCTCGTGTATTACTCGTGGATTTTCGGTGCCCTAGAAGCTACAGTTTTGCTTGTTCACGTACTCGCTCATTATGATTTTGGTCGAAAAATCGTCCACTTCGATTATTCCCCGTTCTTGGGGAGTGTTTCGCTCCATGGCTTGTTCACTTGTATTCTATATCTGTCTAGTCCACAAATGTCAAAACAGATTTGACATTGGCGGCCATTTGCAAACATTACAGCATTTTTTAATGGGGTGATCTCTTTTGGCCCACCTTGTATCATCCATTTACATTGGATTACAGAAGTACACACTACACATCTTAGGTTATTTTTCTTGTGCAAGGTAGCAAAAATCACCAGTTTGAGCTTTTTTGTAGGTTTCTGCTACAGCGAACATATTGAAAGGGGTGCCTGAATTTTGACTGCCTTCGATTTGCGTTCAGTGGCGACAATACTATTTTTAGGTCTTTTAACTTTCAATTTTCCAATTGTTTGTCCAAAAACTGACAGGTATTTCCTGTTTGTCTCCTTTGAAATTTTTTTGAGTACATTTGGTGGATTGTATTCATCAGCAATCTCAAACTTACATAGCTATCGCAGTTAATGAAGAGCGTATTAGATATTAAAAGCGATTTGCCTTGTTTTATTCTTCGAAATATACATACTTATCGAGGTATCCGTTCGGAAGATTTTGCGAAACGAAATTTATTTCCAATGGAAGCGCATTGTGCTTTCGAGGAATTCCTTGCGTTAACGATAGAATTCTTCATCTTCAAGAATGATTGACTTGCGATTCTGTCCGATAAATTTCTTCGGATAAATGATAATCGGAACGAAAAATTCGGTAGAGAAAATTTACTTCTAAACGGATACCTCGAATCGCCTGATTATTTTATGTCTGATCTTGCGTAACAGTACCTTTACATGGTGCTCTTCTTTCACTTTCTTTCGGTACTTGCAAACATCATCATACCACTGTCAGTCTGTTTTTTTTTAGGTGACTGAAATACATGGGTGAGTTTGGATTTTGAAGACGCAGCGCATAGTCTCTGAAGTATCTCATCCTTCTTTGCGTTTTAGTGCCTCGACAAGCGCCTTTTTTGTCACCACCCACCTTTCGCTATTGCAAACACCATTATACGAGTAATCCTATTGGATTTTTCCGGATTCCCGTGGTAGATTCGGCTTTGAAGGCTATGAAGTCTCTAAATCCGTTGTTTATAGTAATGTCTCAGGGTTACAGTGTCTTGACATGCATATCTTGTGTCACAACTTTTCGGTCCTTGTAAATGTTATTATAACTACAACGGTCATTTTATTGCAGATGACTGGAATCTTAAGGTGAGTTCGACTTCAAATGCCTCCTTCCAAAAAAATTGCGCAGCGGATAGTCCTTAACTCAGTTGTTGGTTGTAAACTCTAGATATCTCTGGATCTCAAAGTCGACTATTGTGAAGTCGCTTTTGATGCGTTTTTCGTAGTTTCCTCTAAAATTATCCAGAGTTAGTATTTTCCCAAGGTTCAAGTAAATTCAAAATGTTTGATGTATGCTTCATGCTTATGATGCTTCCAATTCCGTTGGCGTATCGAATTCGAATCTCATAGAGCCTTACTTTCCAACAAACCCTCCGAAAATGTTTTCCTAATCGATTTTGACGTTAAGTTCACCAATTATCTACGATTTTCATCTGCCCGATACCGGTATATTCCAATACAATATTTTCAAATCGCGGGAAAATGAAATGGAAGATCTACCTTCACCACACCATTCAGGGCATTAAATCTAGCTTCTCCATTCAAATCTGTATGCGTTGTTTTTCGTTTGCCACAAAGAAGAGCATTCCAGTTTAACAAAGTCACCGTATGGCGAATTCGAGAAGCTTCTCAAGAATGTTTGTCAGATCTTCGGAATTTTTACCAGGAAACCGATGATTAGTAGTCCAACTCACGAACCTACGGCCCACTGAACTCCTTACATCTCGCATATTGTCTATTTTCTTATACTTATGATACCGCAAGTTGCCTGCAAACAAAAATGATCGTTGTATTTTTTTCGTGACGTCAGAGCCGCATTGATAATGCAAACTTAATGGCATTTGAGATTGTGTTTTTTTTAATTTCATTTTTATTTTAAATCCTCTTAAATCTAACTTACATGCTAGACAGAAATTCATGAAAAAACTAGCCTACTTATCAACTACTCAACTAACTTACTTGCCCTATGCGGGCTCCCTAAATTAAACGCTAGCAACTTAAATCTACTGCCTTTCGGCCTATTATCTAGTATATAATTTAAAGTAAGTTGCATATGTTGGTATATCTTTATTTTTATTTTATTGAAACCTACATCCTAAACAAAACCACCCTGACTGTTGTACCTAACCTAGACCTTAAAATCTTAAAACCTTAAACTATGGAAGTCGGCCATACAATTTTTAAGTCAACTATCTGTATCATCTACTTTAGCCACCACAACAGGTCTTCCTGTTGCAACCTACTCCGGCGGTCCCAATCGGACACACTCCTGCTGAACCGGCGCTCTCCTCCGCCCTGAGCGACGACGTCTCGGTCGTATAGGAGCCGCCTGTCCACAGTTCGTCGGAAAACGTGGTAGATTAGCGGAACCGCCGATCTATCCTGTATCAGCCCTCGACCATCCAAATATAGGAAAGCTTCGGGCGGAATAAAGCCGCTTAAACGCGCACTCTCAAAATATTCATCATTGGGGTAGAAGGCCCCAAAGATGAGACTATTGTTCGAAGCCATCGCTCTTGCAGAGTGAAACCGAATGAGTTTCACCAGAAAATTGTCTATTCTGTTTATGTTGGCCCCGTTGTATAGGACCTGATTGGAATAGTATTGTGTGTAGTCAGATACTGGTGTTCTACGAAGTCCAAGGCAGCTCCTCAGAAACTGCCTCTCAAACACCCGTATCTTTTCCATTTGAGATGGGGCAATGTTGAACTACACCGGGCACCCATAGGCAATCATCGGCCTAATGTTGGCCATGTAGCAAATCACCTTCACCCTGCTGTCAAGATGACTGCTATAAAACAATCGTCTTGTCAGGGCAAATGCTCCCCTAGCTCTCCCCAGAGCAGCATCTACATGTCTTCCGAAATATAGATACTGATCTAACCAGATGCCAAGAAACTTTACTACACTTTTACTCGCCAGTGGCTGTCCGTTTGGTCCAACGGTCACCAGCTTTCGCCAGTGCTTTCTCGTATCCCTAGAGGCCCTAGACAACGGTGTCCTAAAGAGGATAGTTTCTGATTTCTGAAAGTTGATTTTCAACTTCCAGTCATCACAATATCTCTGGATCTTTTCGAAGTCCCGCTGCAAAAGAGTTCGAATGACTTCGACAGTAGGGGCTGTTCTGTACGCGATAAGATCGTCCGCATATGCAATTGCCTGAGTAAGACTACCTGTCATATCACTGGTGTTTTAGATTGTGCCATTTCGAAAGAAATTTTCATGACGTTATTAAGTGCTGCCATTTCCTCTTTTAGCTAATCCGGAAAATTCTCCCCCCTTTTTAGCAGGCATGGCAACGCTTGGTATTCCTATGATGCTCTGAGATGTGAATAGGTTTTTCACCTTTCAACCTTCTTACGTTCCAAAATGTCTTTCTTAATCATATTCTCTCAAGTCGACAAACTTTCTCACTAAATTACACTCTCCCATATCATGAGCAACCACGGAAGGGAGGACAGATATATGAACTCATTTATCATGTCATATCGATGAAAATATCCCCCTGAGGTACACCACCTGGCTTCTGTTTGTTTATTGGAATATTAATAATTCATTGTGTACTGCCAGTCTTGGTCAACTTGAGGCGACATACACCAAACCAAAACAACCGCAAGGCAAAGAAGGACAAGTCCTTTCTGATTACCTTTCCACAGACGAAGCATGCAATACGCCACTGAATTATGGCTCAACCAACAAAAAGATTGTAAAAATCTGATCTTCCAGAGGGACACTGTACAAAAGCGTAAATTACTGCACTGCAGGTAGCTACCGTGTGTCCGCATGCCGGCCACAAGAGAGCAAGCTTCTGTTCTGGGCCGAAAAACCCGCACTCGGCCACCTTAAAATAAAGTGGCAATATCAAGTCAGTCCGTCCCTATGTCGAACTGAAGAGATATATCCCTGCCTCGGGCGAACAAAGCCAACACCAAACGCTGAATTCCATCTTGTGCTCGCAGAGGCTTAATTTAAACCAAATCAACAGAGGACTGTGATGATGCGCCTGCGACGGGGACCTGTACAAAGGCGGAATCGAATATTTCGTGCATCTTTTACAAATTATGGTTAATTAAAATTTCTGTATTAAATATGACACAATGCTCTGAATTCCAATGAAGATCGATCTGACGGACAGATCACGTCTGACAAAGTGCTGTGTGGTAGTGATGGTGATTCGCTGACGATGACGGCATGAAGGAGAATATTTCGCGTGTCTCTGTTTGTTTGGCGATTCTTTAGATGCGATACGATCGGGACTGATATGGTGATGGGACCTATACAAACTCGATCAGTTTTTGGCTTAAATTGTAGTAAAACATTGCTATTGGGGTTTTTTTTTTTGTTTACGTGGTGCGTGTGTGAGTGTCCCCGGTCGTTCGTAATTATTTCGATTGAAAGTCCGATAAATGTTCTGTATAAGGATTCCTAAGTGTACCTACTGATGGCAGGAGATGATGACGGTGGTGGCTGCTGCTGCTGACGATCAATTGGCGATCGCGGTCATTGATATTGATATATTCCGATGGAATATTAATATCGTTAAATTGTATTTTTAATTAACTGATGCTATATAGAATATCACACGAATGTGTGTGCAAGAGTCTGTGTGCTTGCCTTTGATGGACGATCTTAAGTGAGTGAGGTATTGTACATTCGGATCGCTGAGATGCGCATACGGGTTGAAGCCTCCAGTCGGCCTTTGCTTGCCATAAATGGATGAAGATCACTTTGAAAATCGACATACAGCCGAAATAATTTTCAAATATTTCATTTTGATGATATTGTATGGGCTTTGTCTTGAGTTATATTTTTGTTTGCATTGGTTAGCAGGTGCTTGAAATAAACACAGAATGCGACGATAAGTGCTAACCATTTTAAGGACAGTACAAGTTAAAAGTTGTTGCACGATTTGAATCAATTAAGACTGTTGGATATTGTCATTATAGGCTTAGGCTTTTTCATTCATATTAAAGACTAGCAACGCTCCTAGCGTTGTAACGATTTGTGTTTACCTTGCCTAGGTTTTACTGCTAGCACCAGGTGCTTTAGATATTAAAAGCTCTTTCAGTGGTGCGCATCCGAAATGTCCAACTTTCCAAGATACTTGCTTTGGCTTGAGGGTTAGTGCTTTATTTCCTTAGAAGGACTTCACAAAATCCCACATGAAAAAGTTGAACGGGGTAAAATCGCACGATCTCGGTGTACACTTCACATCATCTCCACGTGTAATGACTTTTCCCTTGAAATTCTCGTGTAGAGTTACTAATGTGACGTAAGCTGTGCAGCATGTGGCGCGCGCCGTCCTGTCCAAACGTCCATATCATCCAATTTAGGCCAAACAAAATTGGTTATCGTTAAGGGCGATCGAAATAGGTCAATATGTCGCTCGCCATTAACGCGATGGAATAGCCAACGTCGTTCGCAAGGAAATATGGACCAATACCAAGTTGTGGTCTGCGAAAAGCCGAGTTTTTGTGGATGATGTGAAATCGACTGCCTCGAATTCTCCTACACACTCTCACAGATAGCGTCGATGTTTTCGACAGAACTTGCGTTTTGTCGACGTACGGGCTGATTGACTCAAATTTATCCACCACAATGCGATAAGTCCTCTCGGTAGGATGATCATCATTGGGTGACGTGCGCGAAACGTTACCCGAACAGAGCACCCATTTTCCGTCCGTCCAAAGCAGACTGTATAAATGACAGCCAATTTGACAGATAAAGTCTCAACAATATGACCGCCATCAACTGTATTAGTTCGAAAGTCCCTATTAGAAGACGTTTTATATGCATTTCCAACCTGCATTTCCAATCTGCATTCCTAACTGCTATATCGACTGTGAAACCAATTATTTTCAAATATTGCCGAGCCTCTAGCTTTCTTATAGGTACAATTCACGTGAACAACTTAAGTTTCCTTGAGAGCGATCCGCCAGTCCCTCGTCAATGCATCCACTTTTTTAGTGCGTTTTTCAGTCGTTTCTTTGATTGTTTTACCTGATAGCGGTATAATCGGCAAAAGTAGCAATAGTCGTGCCATCTTCTTTCGGCATATCACTTCAGGAGTATATAACAGGTAGAGTGGCGGCCCAAGAATACTTCCTTGAGGTACGCCAGCCAAGGTATCTTTAAACGCCGAGAATTCGTTTCCAAGTCAGACACGAAATAGTCTACTCCCGATATATGATTCAACGATATCATACAGACGTCCTATGAGAACTTGTCGAATGATTTTTACGCATCGTGACATATTTTATCAAAGGCTTGCAAAGCGTCCAGGACTCCGCTTGAGCACTTAATATTTTTCTTCAAGTGCTCTCTCGATTATATCAGTAACTCAATTTTTTCACCGACGAATTCTCACTTTTTATCTTCTTATCCCTGACCAGAAGTTTGGTACTGGTCAGGGATAATATTATTGTCTTATATAACCGTCTGTGAAAAAAACCGCCTAGCTTTTTTTTCTCACAACCATTTATTTTTTGGCTAAGTTGAGATAAGCTTTCGATGACAATTGATACTACTCGCATGATTTGTCAGATCATTACGAGAGGAGGGCCCGTGAAAAATCATTTAGCTGTTTCTACGGCTGGGAATCGAACCCAGACCTTCCGCGCGGCAGTTCATCGCACTAACCACCGCGCCACTGAGCCCGTCATAACCGTCGGTAAACCCTATCGAAAATGTGGGATATGACTGGAAGAAGCCAAGTTAGTCCATGATTTTCCTGGATTTTCCTGCTTTTGTAACGTTTATTACTTCCACCACTTACGATTGGCTCGCCACGTGTTTTAATCCGATCGCAGCACTTATGATATGAAGAAGCTTAGTGAATACTTTTCTAGGTATACCTCTGAGAACTCCTCAATCAAATCATAACCTGAAGCTTTCTTAGTTATAAGATACCCGATCTCATCTTTTATTTCTCTTCACTTTGATCTTGTGAATTCTTAATCGTCAAATAGTAGTTCCACAGTATTGATATTGCCATGAATTGCTTGACCATCAAATGGTTTGCAGGTTTCTTTCAAATTGGTGACGAAACCATGCGGTTCTTCTTTATCTTTCCTTGCCATTTTGATTTATTCTAATTGGCTATCTTAGACTTAGACAACTTCGACCATATGTTCAACTTCGACTGTTGCAATAATGACAATACGTTAACAAAAACATTATGTAGCATGATGTGTAGCAATCATTTTACATACCACTGTTGCCACCTTACAATATGCTTCTTCGTCCATATTGATCAATGAGGAGCAATTATATCTTCCCACCAGTCATCCATACCGTTCACATCCTTGATCTCAAAACGTTTTACCACCGCAATGATCTCAAACCACCATAATGTCCACGTCTCCCCCCCCTTTTGCATCCTCCCTCATATGAACACAAAGGAGAATCACACAAACGCCTCTTCTGAATTTTAAGTGCGCACACAATTCAAAATAGTTTTTCAAAAATCAAAAATGAACATTCAATAAATAATCGGTCCACACACACACATGTACACACATCGATAAACAATTGGAATTTGATTTTATGAAAACACAACATTCCAAAAATGTCCAACGCAACGAGACAGCGAGCACGCTCATTTATGGCTGAAGGTATGCCATCCCCTGTCTGCCACTGGCATCCATTACGATCGATTTTATTTGTCGAACTCGATTTTTTTTTGCACCCGTACGAGTATCTTTTAGCGAGCACATTACGAGGCGATTCTTGTCAAAAAAAAAAAAAAAACACGCCAAACATTCGTCAGTCCACAAAAATACCCGGCACTCTGCAAAACTATTTAACTTTAAGTCTCCGCGCTGGGCCTCAAAGCAATTATGTACTCCAAGTGAAAATGGAAGTCAGCCAAACGGACAGATAGACAGACAGACAGTCTTTAGTGGTCATATTTCGCGGCCGTCATTACGGATCGCGCCGTACCAATCTGACTGAATTAATTGCGAATGCGGACCACGATCAATATTGTTATGAATTGAGTTCTGTGGCACATAAAACAGCCGCCAAACATCAGGCTGCAAACAAAAAAGAAAGAAAAAGACGCGCATTGCAAGCATGCTCAGCGCGCTATATCAAGATGAAAAATTAATAAAGAATTTCTCGACCACGAGCATTTAATACGAAATTAAATAATTAATCGCCGCCGCCGACAATGAGGTATCTTAATGTCACACCACCAACAATGTGCTAATATTTAATAACTTACCATATTTGTGAGGAGGGCCTACGTCGGGGACCCCATTTTTCAAAGGTGCGCAATGCTGACTTGGACCTGGTCGGTGAGTTATATTCATATATGGGTCGATACTTTAGCCTGACACATTGCTGTGCTGTGATCATTTATGAGTGGGTAAAGGAATTTTTATGGATTTTTAATCATTGTTTTGGACGGGGGCCCAGGGGGGTAGACATGAGACAATTCAGTCGTTTTATGGATCGACTCGAGGCGGAATGGAATAATATTTGTGGCGAGCAAACTGGAACGTTTTACGATGTAGGAAGTATGGTTTCGGCATAAAGAAGTAGATATTGAAATCAAAATATCGGGGATAGCTTTATATGTTATGATTGCCTCATCAAAAGGCGGGACTTGCAACACATTCCGAACAAGAACGATTCGTACACCAGTCGTACCTGCACGTTTTGACACTATAAACAGATGTCCGTCTATAAATTGTAGTCTAATTTAAAATTTATAGTTACTGGTCGAATTAGAGGTGTCAACACTTTTATGCCTATTACAAAACTGTCGAAGAGAACATAAAAAAAAAACTTTAATAGTCACTCACACCCTACATTTATTTCTTGAGGTGACCTAATGTTGTTATAGATTTTAAGGATTTATGACAGCACCGTGATGGTAATAGCAATTCGTTGTTGATACAAAAAGGCTTTAGAATTCGACATTTTAATGACAGTGATTGAATGCTTTGTGTTCTAGTGGGTATTTACATACGAATTGCACAAATAACCGTAGAAAGGTTAATGCTGGCTCTTCTGAAGCACATTCATATTCTTTATTTACCTAGAAAGTCTATGATCAGCATAAGAGTGACCATAAGGCAAGCACAGACTTTCATCTGAATTAGACGGATTATTAGCATATCTCTTCAAATTTTATTGTTTGCAGAGGTATTTTAATTTCAATCACTTCACAGATGTAGCCACTAGTGTGGCTGTCTTAACGTTAAAAAAGAATCTGTGAAGAAGTTGTCTTCAGTATTCGTATAGGAACTTAATATGTTTTTTTATGCCTTTTCAAAAAAGTTTTAACAATTCTTTTTGCATGGAAATTAGACCCAAATCAATAGTATTGTTGCACTTATTGATCCCTCCTAGGAATTTGAAAAATCAATTAGTTGAATATGATTCCTCATCATTTAAACTCTTCTCAATTTCCTCAGACGAAAATTGGTAAAAAGGACCATGTGGACGTCTGAGATGCCAGGAATATGTGGTATGATGAACCCAATACTTCTGACTGTAAACCATATGATAGACGCAGTAGTAGAACACCCCGCCTTAAATTGTGCACCGAAGTGGGAAACAATCCTCAATTAAACTAAAGATGCTTTTATCTTAGGAACAGGCTTATTGAAGAGGTCCAAGTTTCAATCGAGACTTTTTCACTATATAAGGAAATCTCTAAAAAATGCAGTATTTACTTTTTGGAAAGGAAACCATTAAATTATTATTTTAATGCATCAATTGAATAATTAGATTGGTTAACAGGTTGTTTGTCAGATAAAGTTCGACTCTGCTGATATCATGGTTGCACTTAACCAAACTAGTGCTGGCTCTCTAATACCTTACACACATGCTTCTTGCGAAATAAATTTTAATTTTTAAAACCATTTTTGAGAAATTAAAATTCTTTTGATAAAACTTATGTGGTACGCAGAATTATATATGGACCTACAGTGAAATTGGATCCGTACATCGGTTCAGTCCCAAGACCGATAAACAGTCAGAATTGGGAGACACATATGTTTTTCTGTATATCAGCGATTTTTATTCCATTAATTTTGAGCGAATGTGATGAAATTTGTTACAACAGCTCTTTGTTCATGTACCCGGTACTAGTGTTAATAGTTTTAAAACCCACTTTTCAGAAAAACCTCGTTTCGAAGCGTAAGAATTTCGAGCTAGGAGAATGAAATTTGGTACATAGGTTCCTTTTGCGTTGCTTCAGAAAAAGTGTAAAAAATTCAAATTCCGCCTACTGCCACATCCACTTTTCAGAAAAGCATAGTTTTTTGGCCAAACGGTTGGAAATTAAAAAAAATGTCTGAAAAACATATTTAGACAATCTCAATACCTATGTTTTGTCTGTAAAAACTTTTTTGCCACACCCACTTTTTGGAAGTATTTTCAATAAAAAATGATTATTTTCAGTCAAATTCCATTTTTGAAAAAAAAACTTTTAATGTAAAATCATTGGTCGGTAACATGAATATCATCCGTACACTATTTTAGTCCACGCCCTCTTTTTGGTTGCGTTTTATTAATAAAACGATTTGTTTGGCCAACCACATAGCGTATGCAATAGAAAAACGTCGTTTTTTTGTCGAACCATAGAAGATTTTTATGAACTGTATGTAATGTTATCCCCATAATGTTTTTAGCCACGCCCACTTTTTGGGGATATTAGTTTTATAGATAGGATGGAATGGGAGAGGGTATTAAACGATTCGCAGAGCGGATTGTATCCATCTCGTATGATTTTTGATAAATTTATAAAAATTTAAAATTAATACAGCATAACATGTAAATTTAGTCTGTAAATCAAATTAAACCACACCCGCTTAATTTAAAGCTGTGATGGGATAGGGTATTAAAGTATTTTTGGCCTTTAGGAACAATAACAATCCGTGAGTGCCAAAGAGAGCTAAGTCCTCTACAATTACATTCAGTTATTTAAATTAAATTACTGTAGCTAGATAAAATTTTGTCAGCCGTCCTTCTGCTTTCATTGTGTTCTCTCACTGTTATCATTTTACTAAGAAAAAAAAGAAATATATTATGAACATTTGTGTTCCCTTGGCGAAATCTTCTGCGCGGTTTATACGATTAACGATCGTTTTCTAGTTTGTAACCTAGAGAAATAAGGTAAATATACCTTAAAGTATATGGATCGACTTAAAATCGCTAGCTGAATCGACTTAGCCATGTCTGTATGTCCATCAGTCTGTATTTCAGACCTTAAGTTTGGATCTAGAATATAAAAATTTGGCATATAGGCGGTCTAGTCCATGCCGATATTTTTGCTCAAACTGTTAAAAATTTAAAAAAGTCTGAGCAATATATTAAGACAATCTGTATATATAAATTTGGTCCACATAAAGTTTTTTGCCACGTCAATTTTTGGGGAGAATTTTCGTAATAAAACTGTTTTAGGTAAAATATTAATGAAATGAAAATTTCATCCGCAAATCATTTTTAAAACCCACTTTTTGGATTTTTTCATTGAAAAAAACTTTGTTAACCTTTCCCATTCAGCATATGGCATAGAAAAACGTTGTTTTTTGTCAACCTTTACATCTTTTTATAAACTTTGTGAAGAATATGTTGTTGTTTTTAGGCACGCCCACTCTTTGGGATCCGTACAGCGGATTGTAGCCTTTTCATATGTTTTCCATTAAATCTTAATCTTATTTGAAAAGACCAATACAACACAGAAGCAATCACAACCACACCAAATAGTAGCTTTTCGTGAATACACTGGCTTCTCAAAACAACTCATCAGCCTAAATGCGTCTTTCCACCTATTCAGCTTGTTGATGAATCTCTCGAGGTGAAATTGTGACTAATGGCTGATGATGATTTTTTTCATAATGCTAGGCTCCAGTAACATATGTTCACGAATCTATTCGACATAACGGCAATGCTTCAATGATCCGTGAGCCTAAGCTTAGATGAGCGTGCAAGCACGCTGTGCCAAAATTCGAAGCATAGAAATTCCCTATTACCAATATAGAGGTCAACCTTTGGAAAGAAGTGGGGACCTTAACCAAATATGAGTTTGGACCACAGCAGTGGTGCATCCAATTCTCACATACGGCTCACTAGTATGGTGGCCCGCATTGAGTAAAGGATTCAACCTCACAAAAGTAGAAAGGCTGCAAAGAACAGCCAGTATCGGCACCACGGGCGCCAACGGATGCCCTTACTGTAATATTGCATCTCTTGCTTCTCGACCTACTCATTAAAGATACCACTTTATGCAGCTATGTAAGACTTAAGGAGTAAGGATGCTGGAATGCAAGGCCTTTATATCCTGGACTCGTTACCAAACGGCGTAGTAACGTTTCCAAGAGACTACATAACACCTATAGTAAGCTTCAAGAAAGGCTTCCACGTAGGAATTCCCCAGAGCTCAGTGGAAGAGAAACGAAGTAGAAAGAGATTTCGACACGGTCGTCTGCACCGTCAGGACCTAAGATGAACTGTTGTGTCTGGAGTCTACTCGGAATCACCGAAAATATCAGTTTCATATCGCCTGCCGGATTTTGCCAGCATATTCAAGGCCCAATTACTACTGGGACGTGACACTATACGGAAAAGCAAAATATTGCTATTCTCATAGATAGCCAAGCGGCCATAAAGACCATCAACTCGGCTACCATATTCTGCAACAGGAATGCCGGAACAAACTTGCCCACCTTGGCGAACGATTGAGGGTCGCACTTCTCTGGGTTCCAGGGCACGGTGACATTGAAGAAAACGAGCGTGCAGACGAGCTGATCAGGCAAGGCTCAGCTTTTCACTGCTTGCACTGAACACTTGCAACAACGGTCCGTATCCCGCTATGTGCGGTTAAGGGGTAAAAAAACACTCAAAAGCTTACTGCAAAAGGCCGACTCCAAATGGAGAAGGTTAACAAATTTCGTCATATCAAGGAAGATATGGCCCTCTTACGACAAAAACAGAACAAATGATCTACTAAATAGAACCCGCCCAGATATGGCAAGAAACGGCGATAGTCACGGGGCACTGACCAATTGGAGACCATGCGTCTAAACTAGGGATCCCATACATCCTCAATAACGCAGTTGCGGGAACACAAATGAGAGAGAAACCCTCTTCCATTTCATCTGCAAATGTCCGGCACTAGCAAGAGCCAGAGTGTGTGCGTAAGACCAACCATTTTTCGACAACCTTAGCTACATCTCGGCTAAAAGGGTACAAGTTCTTATCCGCTTTCCAAACCTCACAGTCTGGATCTAGAGACCGCCTGTATCACATCCAACGGCGATATTCACGGGGCACTGGCCAATTGGAGTCCATGCGGTTAACTAGGGATCCCATACAACCCTCAATAACGCAGTTGCGGGAACACAAATGAGAGAGAAACCCTCTTCCATTTCATCTGCAAATGTCCGGCACTAGTAAGAGCCAGAGTGCGTGCGTTAGACCAACCATTTTTCGACAACCTTAGCTACATCTCGGCTAAAAGCATACAAGATCTTATCCGCTTTCCAAACCTCACAGTCTGGATCTAGAGACCGCCTGTATCACATCCAACAATCATAGTATAGGTCACACGAGTCGTAGTAACAAAATGGCACATAATAACTACCTTCCTACCAAGAGGTCAACGAAATCTCGGCCGCAATATCGACCAGGGTTGCAATATTTTCGTCACCGACCTGATCATCGAAATTATGCATGATTTTTAAAATTATGCAGTAAATGGAATTAAACAAAACAAGTTTTTCTTAAACAAATCATTTGATTAGTTAATTCCAGTAGTGTGTACAACAGCTGCATTAATTTACAACTTCTGATTAACTGTGATTTTTTATAACATCACCTACTCCAAATTGGATTTACATTTCCTTAAGATAAAAGCACTTGTTGTCAACATCATTATCGTCATTATCATCACTTAAGCTGATTATTATGAAATAGTTGATTCTTTGCCATTTCCGTTACCGTGTTCTAAAACAACACTTACAGGCAACTTCTCAAACTTAACTTAGCAACGTTATTCCACATGAAGTGACAGACCATCACTAATCCAAATACTCAAAAATAATTAAAAGAAATCCCCTTCAACCAAGTTTTCATAAATCAGACTTTCTGCTCCCACAAACTCCAGAATACCAATCCCGCTCTATAAGTTCAACATTTTACAGAATATTCCAAATCCCAACTATAACTTGTGACTTCCATGATAGCTTCGATCACCAATACCGGCCAAACTCTCTGATACGATTAGCGAGCGACAACAAACACTAAACATATTTAACAATAAAATCTGAATCAATGCCAGATTATGCATCATAAAACGTGATTCCCCATCCGGGACCCCACATGAGTGCTCCACAACCAGTCGCGGACCGCAATCGTGTTTACTCATCTTCAGTATTAACACGGAAAGTAACATCGTTTCAGATCCACCCAGAGTGAAGGAAACTAGGAAATAGAAACCAAGAATTGTGCCAATAATCCTTTTAACGATCGATACACATTCGAGGTGTGTGGTCCTCCTGGTCGGAACAAGAGTGCAAGCCCATGTAATCGACACAAATAACCCCGACGCAACATCGCGCTTGAGAGTCAATTTTCAAATTTTATGGCCTTTTATGGATCAACGTCGGTACCCATATCGAAATGATTGCTTCAAATGTCCGATAAGGGTACCCCCGCCACTCTAGTCGTAGTGTCAAGATTATCTACAGCTTCCACCATCTGCATATGTTAGTCGTCGACGGACGGCGTGTTTGGTCTCCCGTTTTTGTGGATCAATAATAAAGTGTCATCAGTGTCATAAAATCGATCGGCTGATTGAAAATTAAAGTCGAGAAATATCGGTCGGCGGCATGGCTAGCAGGAAATTACAAACAAAAACTTCACACAGACTCTTGGGCTTGGCTGGCTCTCTTCTGGATGATGGCACGCAGAAGTGGATTTTATGCTAATTCCATCAGAGCACCACCGATCTGGGTCTAATGTACAAAAAGGGGCACACATCGTCAACTAAACGACCTGATTCCATTAAATATCGAAAGAAAAGCATCTGATTCTTGAGAGAGCACACCTTGTGCAGTCGCCGGGCTTTGACGTTTATGACCGGTATATTAGGGGAAATCACCTGTGGATTGCGTTGGAAAAGTTACGATGACCATTTATGATAATTTAGTGTTTCTGTTTGAGTGCGCTTTTGGCTGGTGGTGGTGGTGTATTGGACATCTCTCGGGCGGGTTAAGTGAACTGGACTAAAAACTGCGACTTTATGAAAAATTAACTATGACGAGGCGCGAGAGGGCTTACGCAAGTTGAGTGACACGGTGGTGCCACTCCTTAAAATGCACGTCTACGCACACTTGCAGTTGTGATTACTTTTGCTAGCTTTTCGAGCCATTATGACCGCGTCGGAGCACTTATTCATTTTATAGGTCTTTTCCTTTCGGTTGGCTTTAAGGGGATTAATTTCGTTATCCGATTAGATGTGGAGGAAAAATTCAATTTGGATTGCAGCTTGGTTTTGCACTCTTAAGACCTCATAAAGTTTGTCCAGATATTGCACATCGCACAGTGAACGTTTTGCTGTACAAGATATTAAGTGTTCGTAAAGCTTACTTTGTTGGTAATTCCTTTCAGGAAGATCATTGCACTTTGGCTTACATAATTGTGCGCCTGGGTATCATGGCAAGATGTTGTATCTCGTCATAAATCTTGTGATTTATCTCGCTGGGGTATGGAGGAGATAATCCTATTAGCTGGCTGTTGTGACGGTTTTATCGGTTATTCAAGAAATTAATTGGTTTAAGCGCGTTTTAATTGGAAAATTGAAAGCGTATGTTAAGGCAGCGAGAAAGTGGACAAAATGCATTGCAGAAGCTGAGCACTTGACGTGTTTATATCTTAGGATATAAATCACGTTGTCAAATGTCAGTCAAAATCGCTTTGTCTTTGCGAAAGATGTTAATACTGTTTGTGCCTTCCTAGACTTGCAGTCTGAACTAGGTTATCTTGGCGGTGATCTGGCTTCAAATCTCAGCAATGCAGTTACCTGTTGTATTGTTAGATTAAGGGAAAGCAAACGCCGTTCATGCTGGGGCGCTCAACTACAACGTCTACGCTGTAAAATCTGGAAAGACTTAAAACGAACTTAACTTACTAAGTCCCGATCTCAGTGGGGTAAGGTGTGTGGGCACGCTACGGCTAGGGAACATCAAATGTCCACGAGTTAGTGGCTGCTGATTCTGTTTTTCACATTCACAGGCTCTTCTCTTTTAATATTCTGATAAATCATTTCAGTAGTACCAATTGTAATGAAGATCTTATTTTAACACAGTCGTTCGTAATCGGTATAAAACTGTCCTGCCATCCTGCAAGAAGTACTCATGTACGTATATATGATTATGAGGAAAAAAGTAAGCCCTTGGTCGTTGCGAGATTAATGCTGCGAATCTTTGTATTTTGAACTCAATAGACTTCATTAAGATTGGCAGTTCAATCTTAACGTCTATGGAAGACGTTCAGAAAAGCTCAGAACAGTTCTAGTCATAATTTCTGCCGGAATGTACCAGCGAATATTCTACATTCCCTAAATGGTATTTAGATTAATTCTGACGTGGAATCCTTATATCTGCTGTACGCCAGCCAGGTTGAATACCACTTTATCACAGGCTCACTCCAACCTGATTATTGATAAAATTGACAACCTCAAGGGGTAAAACAAATTCGATCTGTTTTGAATTAAATGCAATCCAAGCATGTTGGACTGAGTTAAAAGAAGTTTGAGTGGAAAACTTAAGCAATTATTCTCAGATATTTCCTACTAAATACAGTTCAGAGAATTGTCGTAAGCTTACTGTGTTCAGTTTGGCATCCAAGTTGGTTGAGTTCGATTTCTTTTTGTGAGCGCTAATTAAGTTGAGGTCGTCCTTTACTACATCCTACGTCTAATTGGGTATCCAAGACTCTGCGATCCGGGTTTTGGTCTTAGCCATCGTTGACGTCTGTTCGGAAATCTATGGCGTTGTAATGCAAAGTTATTTTTTAACACAAACGTGTCCAACGATTTTCCGAGCAAGGATTCCTTCATCCGTTTTGAATACCGGTCCATAACACCGCGAAGGACTATTTTGAGTGAAGGCTTAATTACTAAGTTGGCTTCCTAGCCCGAAAAAATTGAGATTGTCAAGAGTTATTCTTCGTTTGATTTCTGAGATATCGTTATCCGAGTTAATATCGGAGCTGAGGTAGGCAAATTCCTTTACTATCTCAATGTTGTTTCTATCCATGGTGACAATTCGTCGAAGTTGTGTTTCATTTCTTGACAGCAACATATATATTTTGTCTTGTTCTCGCTTACTTTACTTACATAACGGGCTTCCGACCCGTTGAGGGGCATTGCCTGAGACAAGGCTGCCTTTCATCCTCTTCGATCCTAGCAACTTTGCTTCTAGCTATGGAGTTCAAGGCTTCTGACATCCGCGTTCGATTAAGTCTTAAACCGTAGGTTCGGTCTTCCTTGTCCCCTCGATCCTGAAGGCTGGGGTTCGAAGTTTTTTTGGCTGGAGCATTATTTTTCAATTGTTCTAGCTGTGCAGTTCAAGCGCTCTGGCATCCGCGATCGCTTGATCCTTAAACCGGAGGTTCGGTTTTCCTTGTCCCGTCAAACCTGAAGGCTGGGACTCGATTTTTTTTTGGCTGGAGCAATATTGTTCATTCGCTCGATGTGTGGGTAGGTGTGCATACCTTTTGTAGTTAATTCATTTTATGGTACAGTTACTGCGTCGTAAAGTAGCATTGAAACGATTAAGGTCTGTTGGAGTAAGCATATTGTCTTCCGGGTTAAAAATCTTGAACCCATTTGCTTCGCTAAACCGAAATAGCATCCGTTGTATCTCCACTTAGGTTTAATTCGTGGGGTGGAAGTTAACTCCGGGGTTTTTTGACAGCATATACTTCGTTAACTACAAGACCAACGCATTTCGACTCTTCGTCAATTGCCGTAAATGTTTCTTCAGTGGCCATTTTACCACAGTCGCTGGACGATGGGTGCTACCAATGATGTCAATATCGTCTGCGTACCCCAGTCGATGCAAGGGTTTGTTGAAGATGGCAAATCAATGCCAAATAATGATTCAATTAACTAAGATAGTGCTGTATATGTTTACTCCTGCCATACGCACAGTTAGTGCCAACTATACGAAATTGAAGAAATCGCATGAAAGAGCTTCTCCTTTTCGAAATCTGATACATGTGTGGAAAAGTTCAGATTAGCTAATTCCGACATGAACGTTGCACTGCGTGTCCTCCAGTGAGGACATCGCCATTTTATGGTTTTATGGTGGCTCGTCAAACTCGCAAAGGCCTGCGTTGGCCCATAGCAATACCCTTTGTTGAAGAGTTATATACTTGAAAAAATAATATTAAGGTGTTGATACTTATGTGTTGATTTGTGTTGTTCCATCTGCTTCAAATAGATAGTTGCTCCATCACAATGTACAAAAGAATCGGACGATCTGTGCTATTTGGATAATTGCTAGCCGCGTCAGGTCCTCTTAGTAGAAGCGTAGAGTATAGAACTACAACGAATATTTTCTATGTGGGGTACTGATATTGATACCCCAGTATTCACATTGCTTCCCCAGCATCAAACAACAGTCTTGCCGACGCATACGATCTACGAAATTTCCCCGTCGCACTTACCGCCCGCGTCTGGAACGGCTACAAAATTTATAGCTGTGATGCGTGCTCTATGTAGTTCTATACTCTTTGGCAGAAGGTACCAAGAAGCTTATTAGGGCTGTTGCTGATCGCAGGGCAGTAACACAATAAGTGTGAGATGTCCTCCTTGACGTCTGTACCGCCACATTTATTGCTTTTTTTTGCATGTGTCTAAATATTTCCTGTTTTTTTTTAAAGCAGTGATGCAGCTAGACATTCCTAGTCTGGCTAGCTTGTCTGCTTTCCCATATCCTGAAATTTTAATATGTCCTGGCACCCAGATAATTCGGACTTTATTCTTTGTAGGTCATATGGTGGAATGTTTAGAATTGTTTCCAAACCTACTATAGAACTGGGACTCCTGTTTTGGGTAGACATTCTATTATTTGTACCATTTTTAGTGCTGACATATGCCTCTTTCATTTCATTCCACCAGACTACGAAATGATAAGTAAAGATTGGTTTGACAACAACTGTGTATATCCATTTTGTGAATTTCGGGGAGGGGCCCCATTTCTTACCGCAGATTCTATTGCAGCTGTTTATGATCAATCTCGTGTTTGTTAAAAGAACCAATTTAGCTTCCTTTGGACTTTGACACAGGCCGCAGGATTCTGTCCATCTGCTGAGCATGTTTAGGTTTGCTTTCTTATGCTTAAATTCGGTGTGAATTTCCCACTTGCCGTGAGGAGCACATTATCTGCATAAGCCAATATTTTAATTGCTGTGATTTCTATTATCCTCGATGCTTCGTTGACTACCAGTAGCCAGAGAAGTGGGGATACCTCATCCCCAGTCTTGTCGTTGTTATCCTTTTGATACAATCTATGAAATGGTTCGTCTTTAAGCATTTTTATGATCCAATTATACTAATGACCATTTCTATTGTTGCTTTTTCAAATGCTTTCTCGATTACCTCCGTTTTTACGTAATCGTTTCAATGCTTTCACTAGTTATCATACGCCCTCAATAACTGTGAAACCCATTCATTCGCTTCCTGCTCTGTACTAGCAAACTTGTCTGGGAAATCTTTTACCCGCCAACCAATGATGCCAATATCTTCGGCTTATTCTAATAGTTGCAAAGATTTATTTAAGATTGTCCATCTGCTGCTGTCTCAGGAGTTTTTCACAATCCTCTCTAGATCTATGTTTAAGAAGTCAAACGACAATGACAACCGTGTCTAATTGAATGTTTAACTGAGGCCGATGGTTTATTTCGTCTCAATAATAGCTGTGATACGAGGCCTTAAAATCGATGAATAGGAGGTGTGTATCGATTTGGACTTTTTTTTGGATTTTATCCAGACTCTGCCGAAGTGTGATAATTTGCTCAGTTGTGGACACAGGCCTAAAACCGCACTTGTAAGGGCCAGTCAGGTTCTTGGTAAGCTCTTTCAAGAGTTTACATACAAGGTGGCGCAAAAGTAATCCTCCTATCAGAAAATGCTATAAATTTTGCGATTGGCCCCTAATGTCAGTTCTGTTTTGACATTTGTGTAGTAAACACATGCGAAATACACGTTTATAAACAATGTTACGCTACACTGCTCCAGAACGCGGAATATTGGTGACTATTTATTTGAGCAATAATCGGTCGGTGACTTTGGCACAACGTGAGTTTCGTCGCAGATTTCCTAGCCGTCCAACGCCTACTGGTGAAACACTGCGACGTTTAGCCGCTCGCCTCGAAGAGACTGGCACAACACGAGATGCTGCCATGCGTGGCAGACCCCGGAGTAGCCGTTCTGCAGAGAATATTGCTGCTGTAGCCGAAGATGTCATGGAAGCGCCGTCGACATCGACCAGATGACGTGCCACGCAAATGGGTATCAGTCGACGGTCTTTACAGAGAATTTTGGTACTAGATTTGAAGATGTTTCCGTACAAAGTCCGGACGGTGCATCAGCTGTTAGCTGCTGACCGCCAATTGCCTCTAACATACGCTCAAGCCATCCTTAATCACCACCAAGAGGAAGATGATTTTTCATTAAAAATAATCATGAGTGACGAGGCCCATTTCCATCTTAGCGGGTACGTAAATAAGCAAAATAAGGGGAACTGAAAATCCGCGTGTAACCGGGGAAGTGCCATTACACCCGCTCAAAGTCACTGTATGGTGTGCTGTTTTCGCTGGAGGAGTCATCGGACCTTTTTTCTTCGAAGACGTCGCGGGCCAAACGGTTACTGTGAATGGTGAGGGCTACAGAGCAATGATCAACGAGTTCTTTTTGCCGCAACTTGATGAATTGGGATTGGAAAACATGTGGTTCCAACAGGACGGTGCAACGGCACACACTGCACGTGACACAACCGATATGCTGAAGGATGCATTTCCCGGGCGCCTAATCTCCCGTTTTAGCGATTTGCACTGGCCAGCAAGATCGCCTGATTTGACCGCTCCAGACTTCTTTTTGTGGGGCTTTTTGAAGTCGCGGGTTTATGTCAACAAGCCTCGGACTCTTGCAGCTTTTCAAGACAATATCTGTCAAGAATGTGAGGACTTATCGCCGGAAGTTTTGGCCAAAGTGATGGAAAATGCCATAAAAAGGGCTAAAATGACAATCAACTGTGGCGGCGGCCATTTACATGACATCATATTCTCGACTTGATGTAAAATAAATTAAAAGACCAAATAAAAATAATCCACAAGAAGAATCAAAGTTTTTCTTTTTTTTTTTAAATTACAGCCAAAAAACATCGGAAGGTTATTTTTGCGCCACCTTGTATAACGGCAGATAAAATCTTGCAGGCGATGTTGAGGAGACTTATGCCTTTGCAGTTGGCTTAGTTCAGAGGGTCAACTTTTTTGTGGATTGTGGATGTGATTTTAAAACTCCCATCTCCTTAACAAATAAAAATACAGAATTTTGGCATAGCAATACCCAGTACCAAAGATTGTAAAGCCATACAGATGACGCATTGAGAACAAAAACCATAAACTTTTGCTCACCAGCTTCACGGTGCGGGCGGACAGTGTGCACGTGAACACATGGCTGTGCCAGTACGTCCCGATTTTTCTTGTATGCATTGCGTCATCTGTATGCCTTTATAATCTTTGCCAGTACCCAGCAGTAAGTACCCAGGGATAAGCTTCTCTTATAACCATTCATGTGAGCGTATGTACTTCTTGCAAGATGGCGGGACCTCCTGTTTTCTGCCGAATCCCAACGACTAAGCTGAGATAAACTTTTCGTTTATACTACTCAGATGATTTGTTTGATCATCACGAGAGGAGGGGCAGTGAAAATCATTAAGTTGTTGGTAATCGAACACATACTCTGCGATGTCTGTGTATTAAAATAGTGAAATTATTAAACAGATTATTGTCTCTATGTGTCATGTATAAATTTGTCGATCTCGAGCCCGCTTCCTGTGCAGCATTAAGTGTTAAGTGTTGTCTTTCTTAATTTCTTTCAGAACGTAATCATTGTTTGTGTTTGTGTTTATGGTGTCCTAAGAATTTCAGAAGTTCAGATTCCATCAGATTTTTGGAAAATTATTCGTTTTTTGACTTCAAGGCCTATTATGAAGTCAAACCTATCTTGGAAACTTTGGACAACAATTTATAAGCCACTGAACACATTGTTAAAGCAGGAACTTAATGAAAGTAGTGCTTCCATACAAAACACAATTAGCGTTAAGGGAATTTCGTCGCTATTGATAATATACCATCAGCCACCTGAGAATCGCGAAAGATTAAACCAACATACCCGGCACTTTATCAACTAGATAAGGTTCTTGGTTATGTTCGAAGATCTTAACTACATCATCCTAAAGCGAACCGGATTCAGTTGCTCCATTTTTTAAGCTAGTCGTGCAACCCCATCTACAGAACTGGACATGATCTTGTCACTGTCGACGATGACGAATCTGTAGTCTGACGTCAACACTGCAGGAAGGATCGAGTTGCCAAATATAGAGGACCCGAGCTATCGATCGTATATCCATTTGTTATTGCCTTTGTGTTTTATGTTAACTGTTGACTTTTATTTAATTTCAGAACGAAGTCTTTGTGTGTGTTTGTGTAATTGGATTTCTTGTCAATCAGTCCGTCGTCAGAGCAGTTTCTGATGTCCAATGATGAATTTGCTGTATGAAAAGTTTGAAAAGTGGGAAACATATTCTTACAATATTACGATTGTAGAAAGTATTTAGCCATGCCCACTTTGGCACTGAGTATTTCATAGCACGGTGTTTATATTATTTACTTATTTATTGAAGCTTTGTACAAGCTTATCTTAAGACTAAATTAGGTAACCTGACTAAATAATTTTACAGCGTATGTTTGCTGCAATGAAAATCGCAACAGCTTTGCCTTTTGTTATTGTTATCGACAAATTTGAAAGTGTGGGTTGCGGGATATAATTTCTAGCAGAGCGGGTCAATTGATATTTTGTTTTTGAACTGATTGAATATTTCTTGGTGTCAAAAGATTCTCCTAACCAGATGTGACCACTCAGAACAAAACTGATGAATCTGCATTTGACACCCTCGATCATGATAGGGTGACCATCCCTGGATAGCATATTATATATCGAAGAAAATTATAAAAGAGATTTCGTGACAAAAGGGTGGAGGAGTTTTTATATGACAAGTTGTTACTGCAGGTTTAATTTTTCATGGGTCCTAGTTATTCAAATATTCCTTATAAAAATAAACGAAGTCACCATACAAATTTTGTTGTTCGCTGTTCCATCTCTTGCGAACGTCTGACAAACACCGAAGTGCATAAAACATTCGTTAGGAGCTTCTGGAAATTGCAGTTCGGAATCGGTGTTAAACAGGATTAGTTACAAAAAATATAACTTCTCACACAAAAAAAATGGGAGTCAAGGTTTTAGGTCCTGTACGGACCTTTTAACAGTCTGCAGAAGTGGTTCTTCAATATCCTCGGAATCTACTATGTCTCTACTAAGATATTTTCTCGCTCATATCGACATGATTCTATTCGAGCCTTGTATCCTCTGCTTTGACGTTTACCAGTTTGTTAAAACTTGCAAACATCCTTCATGTAATGGCAACTCTCTTTATCCTTGATCGCGCGCTTTTCTTGCCCTTTGTTCTTTTTTCTGAAAAGCTGGTGTTCTCCCCCTCTTCTTTGCCTAAAGAGCTTAATGGCAGCCCTCGTCTTCACCTGCAGCTTAGCCTTGTGAGCCTCGTTCTTGGTTGCGAGCATCTGTCGGCACTTCTCCTCATCAAACCAAGGTTTTCTAGTTGGTGGGCGTGAGAAACCTAGCACATCAGTTGCGGCTGGTCTAATGGCTTGTTGGTCATATCTTCGACATTCGATGCTGCTGGTAATGTGTGAATCGAGAGGGTAAAGAATATGCGTTACGCGAAGGTATTGCCGGTCTCTTGCGATTGCAGTCTTTCGAAATTATATTTTTTCACAGTATTTCTGGTTTGATGTGGATTGGTGGATATCCGTATTCTAATCTTGACTGCACCGATATTAGCTCCTAGGAATGTTCGGACATGCAAAAATATATACTATCGCAATGTAATCAATTTGATTGACCGTTCGTTGATCTGGTGACCGCCATGTCCCCTTAGGGATATCGAGATGAGAAAACCGTGTGCTGTCTGTAGTGGCATTTCGTTCCGTAGTAAAATCAATTAGCCTACGTCCGATGCCAGATTTGTTGTCGTGTAGGCTGTGTTTTCCGACAATACTGCTAAAGATGTCTTCTCTTCCTACCTTTGCGTTAAAATCTCTCAGCACTATTCTTACTTCGTATTTCAATAGTCGCTCATAGATTTTTTCAATTCGCTCGTATAGAAGCAATCTTTCACTTTATCATCCTTTTCCTTCGTCAGGGCATGAGCGCATATAAGGCTTATGTTGACAAATTTGGCCTGGATGTGAATTGTTACAAGTGTTCGATAATGTCATGGAAACATTACTCTGGCAAATCCGCATCCGACTAGTCACTGTTTCTGCTCACAATAGCACGGTCCGTTGTAGATGTCACAGTTTTTCATCCTCTTTTTGGCCGGCCCATCCCGTCGTATTTTCTTGATGGCAGTAGTATCTGGTTGTTCACCTGCTCCTCATTGAGCGCTGCCGTTGGCCTTTCGGTTCATCCGCGGCCATCTCTGTTAAAGTGGCCTGACTTACCCTAGAAATTTCTAAAATAACCTGTTGTCCGAATATGTCGATGCTCACCTTGTACACTCGTACTTATCGTTAGTCAAACCCGGTTGGATACGATGGTTACAACTTCTATACGATGGGTACCACTTGTATGTGAAAATGAGCACAATTGATGCGTAACCAGAGTTACAACCACCAGGCATTGCCAAGTTAAAACAATCAGAGTCTATCCTCGTTCTAAAACATCCCACCATCTTCAAACTGGTGCATCCTGACAAAAAATTCGTAAAATTGAAGTCGCAAAAAAGACAAGTTCTTATGAACTAAGAAAGTTGCCTGCTTTGGTTTTCTGAAAACAATGTTCAGCTGACAATACGCTTATCGAACCGATTGATTAGGCTTTAAATACGAAACGTCGAATAGTCAACACGAGAACGCAATGTAGTACCCGAAGAGTTTTCCGAATTGACCATTTAAAATTAAATAGGCTTTGCTATGTTATTTTAAAACATGACCGCGCTAAAGCCTTTCAAATTTCAAGTGTAATTATTGCAAGACTCTTTAGCGAGTTGGTAGGCATGCTGAGAGCCATACAAATACACTGAGAATCAACTGCTCTATTTCGGTCACCATTTCTAAGTCAACTTCTCATGGTTGGGTCTTTCCTCCCTTCAATGGATAAAATCCTGGTTGGACTTGAATGTAGTGCAATAAAATGAGCTGAATTATGACAGATATTCCTATCTATTTACAATCAGCTCCGTATAGTTCGTTTTCATAAATGCTGTTGTACGAGGCTCTAAAAATCGATGAATAGGGGGTGGGTGAAGTGTGAAGATTTGATCAGTTGTGGATTTGTCTAGCCTAAAACCACTCTGATAAATGCCCATTAGGTGTTTATGAACTGTTTCACTGCTCTGGGGCAATGAAACGATAACTGGACGAAACCATTACATATTCTCCAATGATTATTGCTCTGTAAGAGGAATCGGACATTTTGTTATGAACAGTGCGGGTCTAATAGATAGTTAAATTCAATTAAATGAATGAAACTGGAGGCCATGTGAATCCAGCACTACCAACGGCGTATACAGCGAGTAAGATTTTCACGGGAGTGGTCAATTGATTGGGGACGTTATCGCGATTTCGTTTTTGTATTCGTAGAACGGCAACATATCCAAGTAGCATGAACGCATTTATTAGGCCCGCCAGTGGTTAGCTTTTTTAAATCCTCTAGAATATGTGTGAATAACTGAGTTACCACTAGTTAGTGAATACATTTTTTTTTTGTTCTAATAGATTTATTTTTATAGAGTTATTCAAAAGCTCGTGGTTTTATAAACAAGCCACGAATACTGGAAACCGTCAAGGAACATCCGTGAAGAAGGCATATAGCCAAAAGCTAGTAAAAAAAACCATGGAAATAGAGGGACGTCAGAGGGCAAACAACAATGGGGGCGGCCATTTGCATTATCACATTGAAAATAGGTAGGGAAACATTATAAAGGGTGATCCATTTCGAGGTTCCCTACTTTTTTAAAGAAAAAAACACAGAAAATTCAAATTTAATAGAGAATGTTTATTATCATTTGAAAGAACATTCTTTGGCATTTATTTTTTGAAGATTATGTCTATCAAATGTTGGCCGTTGCTACGTCGCAGATGGTCCATCCGTTGAGTCCAATTTTCGATCACTCGTTCGAGCATTTCGACTGGTAACTGGCGAATGGCACGCGTGATGTTTTCCTCCAAGGCCCGAATCGAAGCGGGTTTGTCGGCATAAGCTTTCGACTTTACATATCCCCACAGGAAAAAGTCTAACGGTGTGATATCACACGATCTTGGTGGCCAATCGACCGGCCCAAAACGTGAAATTATGTGCTCACCAAAATGTTCTCTCAATAAAACCATTGATTGATGCGATGTGTGGGAAGTGGCGCCGTCTTGCTGAAACCAAATGTCGACGAGATCACGAGCTTCAATTTCAGGCATCAAATAGTCTATTATCATGGCACGATAACGGTCGCCATTGAGGGTTACGTTCGCACCGGCATAATTTTTAAAGAAATATTGACCGATAATTCCACCGGCCCACAAACCACACCAAACCGTTGTTTTTTCTGGATGAAGTCGCAGTTCTTCAATCTCTTCAGGCTGCTCTTCGTCCCAAATGCGGCAATTTTGTTTGTTTACATACCCATTGAGCCAGAAATGGGCCTCATCGCTAAACAAAATTTGCCTCGAAAACGTCGGATCTTCTTGGAACTTTTCAAGAGCCCATAGAGCGAAGCGATGTCGCTTGGGAAGGTCGAGCGGCTTCAGTTGTTGCACAAGCTGTATTTTGTACGCTTTCAATTTAAGATCTTGACGTAAAATGCGCCAAGTCGATCCATACGTCAGTCCGAGTTGCTGCGAACGGCGCCGAATCGACTCTCTACGGTCTTCGTGTACACTCTCAGCTACGGCCGCTATATTTTCTTCATAGCGTGCTGGACGTGGTCTATTCGGTCGAATATTATCTAATAATGAATGCTGGGTCTCAAAATGGGTGATGGTGTTGCGAATAGTACGCTCAGTAGGCCGATTATGTTGACCATAAGTTGAGCGAAGTGCACGAAACACATTCCCCACAGAACGTGAATTTTCATAATAAAGTTGAACAATTTGTAAACGTTGTTCACGCGTAAGTCTTTAAATTATGAAATGCTAAACAATACTAAACAAAAATAACATGACAGCATGACACGACTCACACGTGATCTGTCAAAAAGGCTATTGAAAAAAGTATCTCTACTTGGATCACCCGTTAGTTGACTCCAAAATCATTTAAAAAGCTCATGAAGTTTATTTTTTGCTCTATTCCTACCATATAGCATAGGAAAATAGGGTCACTCGTAAAAAAATTACGCATATTACTTCAAATACTCTGTGAGTGTGGTAATTTGTGTAAAAATATTTGTACGCCGCTTGTTGTCACTTCCACAGTATGTTGTAGATCTATGGACTTATGTTTATCATTTTGATCAACATGTTTCTAGAGATTGGCTACATTGCTCAGAAGAACATGTTGCAAAAAAATGCAATAAGATTAATTGTTTTAGAAAAGAAACGGTGTTTACTGAATAACGGGAATTCTTTACACTTGCTCTAGTTGCGCTAGAGAACAGCTACCTCATAGCTTCATGTCCCTTGGAAGCGAGAAATACCAATTTCTGTTTAATACCACTTTTTCATGGATACCTAGCATCAGAGCTGTATGATATTTTTTTTGTCATGATTTGGTTTCATGCTCAAAAGTTCGAAGCATAAACAAGTTGATGTTTCCAAAATCTTCATATTATGCATACTCACCAGAAGAGAAGGTTACCAATGTTTACAAAATAGAGCATAATTTCAGATGAGCCTAGAGAGGTCCAACTGACTTGCTTTTAAGACGACTAGAGACCGAATTAACCATACAGATTGTCTTTGCAGTTTACTCATGGTGCAATCGCTCTAAGTATGCCAATTGCCGAAAAAAAAGTCTTCGCACACAAGAGAACAGAGATCCTTCACTGCACCACTTACCGTTGCCTTGCTCTCAAACGATCTCAGTTCTGAGCCACCCACTGCGCCAGCCAACCCATTCATCATTCACCACTTGCTGTATTCAATTAGAGTGTTGAGAACAAAAGTGCAATCTCTCATAGGCAAATCTCTCTTTTTTTTAATTTGCAGACTTTTGTTGTAGCAATGTAGGTCAGGGCCATGGACATTCGCACTATTTAGTAGTATGTAAAGCTTTGTAAAGTGCGTGTCGTGGTTCGGTGTCGATAGAGTTCTCCTAAATATTTTTTTTTGTGTTGTTCTCTCGCTCACTCTTTGTTCTTTGGCCAATGTGAAATGTGTGTTCTGCTTTTCCGTGTAAATTTGTAAAATGCCAAGTTCAAGTGCAAGTCAATCCAAGGCAGCAATGTGTGTGTGTGTTTTTTTAGTGTCATCAAGTGAAGTGAAAATTTTGTTAACGTCACTAAGCTGCGTTAAGATGCGCAGGATACAATGTGTATTAAGGCATTTCCCCCCCTCTTATTATTTCCCCTTGCGTTAGTTTGTTAGTTTAGTTAATAATTTCGTGATCGTAATCGTATTTCCGTATTTAAATTCATCGAGCCACAGTTTCTAATGAAGATTCTACGTTTCCGTCATAGGTAAGTCTTTTTTTTACTTTCTCTTATTTTTCTTTTGCTTTTGTTATTGCGTTTTGTAAATGTACCGTACGTTTATCTCGGTTTTACTGGCACCTTTAAATTTGTATAACCCTTCCATCCTCTTCGTGGCTCGTAGAGTCGCCAGAATTGTTTTGGAACAATTTGCACATATTTTGCAACCTTTTTGTAGGTGCATCAAGACATTCTTTCCCCTTTTAATATTTTCCTTGCGTTAATTTAGTTAACAATTCATTTGGCTTAGGGAGCGCACTTTTTATTTTCATTCATTGAACCACAGTTGCTAATGAAGATTGTACGTTTCAGTCATAGGTAGGTTAGTCAATTTTTCGTTGTTGTGATTCCATTATGTAATTTGCTTTATATTTTAATGCATACAGTACATTGGTCTTTCATCCTCTCAGAGCCTAGTAGAGTCGTGTGACTATTTTGCAGCAAATATGTTTACTGTTTTGCAACCATTTTTGTTCAAACATGTTGTCCTTGATATTTATTTTTCACCACCCAACTTACTAAGAGCATTGACAGTTTCAGTTTTCCACTATATACATATTTGTACGTTCTTTCTAGTAAACCTGTTTTGTACGCTCCTCTTCCACCACCCACCCACGGAAATTATCATTGAAATTACGTTGACCAAGTTTTTGAGAGCTTCTAGTTTAGGTGAGGTGTGTTTACCTTCTAACGTTTTCTTAAAGATTACCTGAAAATTGCCAGAAGGGGATAGAAGAGATGATGATTTAGCTCCTTCGCTCAAATGTTCGAGGGCCGTGTGCAAAATTTTCCGTTTGGGGTATTGATACCCCAGTGTTCTCATTGCTACCCCAGCATCAAGCGAAAGCATATCTCTCGCATACTATCGCGGAAATTTCCCCTTCGCACTTACCGCTCGCGTCTTAAACGTCTCCAAATGTTGCTTACACTACGTAGTTCTTTACTCTTTGATTGTATGCAAATACAACTCGAAAGTGTTTCCCAACTATGTAATACCATTTGTTTTGGAACTGGTTGAAATGATTTGAAAAAATAACCGCAGGAATTTGTTCAGCACTTGAATACTCGTCTTCAACTTTGATAAGTGTCCTTTCCGGCGCAGGAATGGATCTGCGCGTTTTACACTTTGGTAAAACTTGCGAACATCGTTCCTGGAGTGGATACTCTATCAACCCTTTCGAGGTATCCGTCCGGAAGAAAATTTTCTCCGATATGTTCCGAATCGAAGAATTTTCTGCCGAAATGCTAATCGGAACGGATACCTGTTCTGTTCGGAACGGATACCTGTTCTGATTAGCATTTCGAACAGATCTTACGACAAAACGTAACGCACATGATCGCTCATCCGTGATATGCGTAAGATAACAATTTTTGACAGCTATGAGTTTAATTTCCTCCGAAGAAAATTGAGTTCCGATTGGAACTGACTTTAGTTTCAGAATTGTTTAGAACGGATATCTTGATTGGGGTAGGAAGACGAATTTGGACTACGATGTTCCTGTGAGTAGGTAGGTAGGTCTGTCTTGCATAAAACAAATCAGCTCAGCATTGTTTACTTCTTGCGCATGTGGGAAAAGGAAGTTCTAAGCATTGTTGTGTAGCGGCACCCATTGACCATAACGCTGGCATCCGCATCATTTTCAAAGAAACATGGCAAATAAATATTACGCGAGGTTATTCCACACCAAATAATAACACGAAGTGAGTGTAAACGACGTTGAAGAAGATTTTCGGGATTCTGTGGGCCCAAAAATATGCAATTTTGCTTGTTTTTCGCTCATCTGAAAATTTGCATAGTCGTTCATCATAAAATTTTCAAAAAATATTTCGTCATTCTCGGCGATATTTAAAAAAGTTCTGCAGTACTCCAGACGTTTTTCTGGGTCACCAGGATTGAGCTGTTCTTGTAAGGGTATATGTGCAGATCTTTCCTCAAATCGTGTATTGTAAATCGATTATTATGCCCAACTGTGTTGAACGTCGCCGTGTCGATGTTTCAACACTTTCTCTAACGGCCTGGATGTTTTCGATTAATCGTTCAAAACGAGCCTGCATTACATCTCAAAGCTTCCCATATTGCACAAAGTTGACCACTTCAGCACGAATCGTGTAGTGCTCCATGCTAAATCTCTCAAGCCTTATATCTGAAGTTAAACAAAACCAAAATTTTTTACGTAGAAAAGACTGAGAAAACGTTAGAAACAGGGTCTGTCAACATTTTAAATTTTTTCTGTTTCTTGAACGTAAGACGGTATTCTGTTTGCCCAGCGGCCATTAAGCAATGGCCTTCTAATGGTAACTTTTCAGTGGCATTTCTTTTGCGAACAGGCGTCAAGTACTTTTCTTTAATCACTCTTTGCTGTTCATTTTTAAGCACTAGGCCCGGTGGCCTTAGATACCTATTAACACATTGGGTTCAGCTGTTGAGCGGGACAACACATCACATCACACATTAACATCATCGCCATTGGTCTTTGACACTAGGTTCTTAAATAATACCATATACCTTAACGGTTTGGGTCATCCTTTAACATTGCACATTGAATGTGGCCTTCGTTGTGACTTTTTATATATATCAACAGTATGGCTAAGCAAAATTGAGCTTGAGAATGTTTTGACAAATTTGGTTACTAATTTTTTTAATAAATTTTAAAGAAGAAGCTACCAGCTGCAGATGAATTGCATGTACTTCCCTTATTTCAAAGTCTTAAAATGAATATCAATGATCAACCGATGTAAATAAGGCCTTTAGCTACCATCGTGCTTTTGATTCAAAGAGATAGCTGTCTCATAAATATGTTGGAAAGTCATCAAAATAACTTTTATTGGGTTTTAAAAATACACTCCTGTTTACATATAAGTGTATTTAGACGCATTTAAAAACGCAATGAAAAAATCCCTCAAGTTCTCACTTCTAATACTGATTTGAACGATCCCATCAATACTACACTCATCACCTTGCGAAGACGTTTTAAGCCCAAAAACTACTAAGCAATTAACGTGCAACTTGACATTCCCACGGTAGTTGACACCTTTACCGATCAACATCAAAGGCACACTTGAATTCTACTTGAATATAAAATTTAAATTAAAGTCCTTAAATGCGCACCTAATGGAACCGTTCCAACATGTATTTATTTAAATTTCCTTACTTCGTTTGTAATTGACACATAAAAGCAACTAAACACATCGTCGCGGTAACTTTGTAAAGACCTTCTATTCAAAGACAAATCACACCATTTATATGCAGCCACACTTTTAACACTACGTTACCCTTACAAAAAAAGAAGACTGCTTTAGCCGCCGCTGCCGCCTCGTTAGAAGTCAGACTTACATCATCCCGCTCCTTCCCAGACGAATCCGATCAACATCATCATCATCATCATCATCATCATCGTTGGCGTCGCAGGACACAAACGTGCCCGGAATGCAAGCAAACCTACAAGCCTTCCCAATTAGCATCTTCCAATGTACTTAACAACATTTAAAAACCAATTATCATCAATGTTTGGCATTCTACGGTCGAGCTGTGCATTCGGAGAGTCTATAATGAATTCCGGGTGCCGAAAGCGAACAGACCAACCATCATTAAAATCGGGACAAACTCCTGTACTCGATCTATGAGTAATGTACTGTAAATGCGCCTCTGCTCCAACATCACCCATTTCACATACTAATTCGATTTTCGGTTTGAAAAATAAAGAACTTGTCCAAGTAGACCACCACCATGGTCCGCCGCGTGGTGATAGCTCTTTTTGTGGCCCTTACATTCGAAATCGATTAATTACGGACTGGCGCCTTCGCCCACAGCGTTGGTGTCAGTTACGCATATCGAATGAACGTCCATTTGGGCATTCTCGATGTCCCCCGAAAAAAATGAACATACCCCACTAGGGAAGTCTATAAATTCGACATTACACTCGAAACAAGTTAATTTGGTCTTTTTTTTCGAATTCGTCTGTGTGACAGCATGTGCACAGGTTACAAGTGCAGCGCGTATCTTTACATGAATGGATCGAGTATTTACAATCGTCTATTGACCCGAAGGTAGCGGTGTTCAAAATTCCACCCACGTTTTGGGCAATAAGACTTTGGTAGCCTACCCTTTGGAACACGGTATTCATTGCCAGTGCACTTGTCTTGCCGTTTGGGGTACCTTTGACAAATTCCAAAGTGCACGCACATCGAATGTGCATCCGGCGGGCGGACGCAATGCCATGAAATTCGATCGTGGCTCAGCTAACCCAAGCCAACAAAGGGGGGTCCCATCTAACTACTGAGAGAATAAATAAAATTTTAAATAATTTTTCGGATTTTTCTTATTTTTATTTTTTATTTATTTTTGAAATCGACTTTTTGTCATGATTTTTAATTGCGTACGCTGAGGTAGCAGCTAGCGGTGGTATATCGGGAAGTCGTATTTTTGAGATATTCTTATTTTGGGCGAGCGGGCCCAATGATGGGTTGGGAATATTAATTGATGTGTGTGGGGTATCATCAGGGAAGGTGGAGTTTGAATAAAGCCATTAATAATCGAAGGATGACTTAGATGGAACACCGCGTTAATTATAATGGTGTGCACATAGGAGGTAGATGTTTTTTTTTTATCAATACAGTTGTACTTACCAAGGGATAGGGTTTTTTTTTACAGTTCACGACGTTAAGAAAGGGTTTACAAACACATGAGTGAATATAAATTTGAGCGATTTTGTTACCACTAGGTCTGGTTAGGTTGCAGTGGGTGCCACCGGTCCGTTTGTAACATCTAAACCAGATTTTGTTAATTATGGTATCAAATAGTCTTGGGATTACGAATGCGAAAGAAGTTTTTCACTTTCATTTTAGATGATTCCCCGAAGTATAGTTAAGAATTACCAATGTTAACGAAAAGCGTATTGCAGTCGTTGTATGTGATCTTGCGGTAGCAGTGCTTGCATAATTTTTTCTTAAGGTGTAAATTTAAAATTCTCTGCAATTTCGTTCGACTTGCTGAACGACCGACGACGAGTTAAGACATATGGATCAATTTCAACACTCTGCTGCACAATTTTCCACGTTGTTTTCAGTGCCAATTCTTCAATACTTCTTTCTTCGAATACCTCTTTCAGGACCTACGGCTACTGAGCACCGTTCGCGTTTCTGAATACGGTTGACAAACTCCTAGCTAGCTGATTTTGAATTGGGGATATTTTCGCTGCCTCGTAGCAACTGATCGTTGACAAGAATAAAACAAAATCAATCACAATGACGCGTTGTTGTGAACTGTATTTGTCGATTGAAAATGTCCAAGAACTCAATTATAACGTGCAAAAAGAAAAAAAAAAAATACATATGAAAAAAGTTATTCGTATTTATATTATGCTGCGAGATAGACAAACTAAATACGTGTGTAATTCTTTCACGATGTTGGGACCTCCTGTTTTATGCCGAGATAAGCTTTTCTTAACAAGATGACTAGTTGTCTCTTCCTTTTCTTCCTTTAGCAACGCTGTTTCTTCGTTTCTAGAAAGCAATTGATTACTAAAGCCTACAAATAAGAACTATGCTGCGAGATAGACAAACAAAATACGTGTGTAATTCTTGCACGATGTTGGGACCTCCTGTTTTATGCCAAGACAAGCTTTTCTTAACAATTGATACGACTCGGATGATTTGTTAGATCATCACGAGAGCAGGTTAAGCGACAAATTATTTAGACGTTGAGTATGATTTGCCTATTTAAAAAAATCCACCTACTGATCAAAATGCCCAAGGGAGCAGCATGCCATCCACTCATATTTAAACTTTGCATGCACCCAAACTTGCATAAAATGAGAATTTAAAATGGCAATAACAGCCGCGGGCTTAGCTTTATGGTGTCGGGGCTTATTTTCATTTTGAAAAGGAAATAAGCCCCACGGGGGGTATTTCCATTGGGCTTACTTCGCGGAGGAATCCGCGACGAAAACCGACAGTTCAATCGCTCTAACAATCGCTACACTGAGCTCGTCTCCGTACAGGATATTTGTGGTGACTAGGAATTGTATAGAGTTTCGTATTACTGTGTCTTCCAATTCGATCCAGACGTGCGTCGGTCGGACGTAATAGGGCAGGATCTCCCCTTAATTATTACCACAATGCTTTCGCACAAAACTTTCAGATTCAATTTCTGTTGTAGGAATTCCATGATCCCTATAGATATAACTGTTTGCCTGAGCACCTTTTTTTTGTAAAGTTTGTAAAATATTGGCATTTATTATCTTGGCAAAACTTCAAAGTGTATACAGTAGGTTTACGGCAGGACTGGTAAACATAGCTCCAAATCTTACTAGGCAGCTATCTTTTATACCTTTAGGAGTGTTATCATATGATTTTGCTATTTCATGTCGCATTCCATCGTCCCAAGCATTTATATCTGATCTTACTTCTTACTTCGGCTGTGTACAACTATTTCGTGACCTTTAAATAAGGACCCACATTCAATTCCAGCTTGCAGTGTGCCGTGCTTGCTTTTCTTACACCGACCGTCTTTAATAGCCAATTTTCAATCAATTTCATGTATTAATCTCGAGTATTTAGCACTTGCTAAGAACCTTCTAATATCAAAAGACATTTCTTTATGAAATACAAAAAGAAATTTGAACAGAAGTCTGAACATAGTGTTGATACAATGCTGTCGTCTTAGTATTGTCTTCTGAAACATGTAAGCCTCCTCCAATTAGGTTCGTTCAAATTATTTATTTGTGAAGATATAATTTTTTGTCATAATGTAAAAATTCTATATTTCAAGTAAGGTGGCATACCCAGCACAAAATCGTAAAAAAAAGGAGTTACGTTTTTTAAGTACACTTCTAGTCCATATGCCATAAAGACTACGTCATCAGTCATTGAAAAACTCGCAATTCAACTATTTCTGAATTCTGTTAAGCTAGCCCCAAACGACGAACATCCACTACGAACCCGCTCGTTCGCGAGCCGCTCGCTTTTGACGAAAATTTTCGATTTTTACGTCTTCGTTGGCAAACCTAATTTTTGCTTTAAACGCCGCCAAGTTCGTACTGTGGATAATGGGCTTGCGCTTCTTTTACGTTTCAGGGTATGAAGAACCAACACGAAATGAAAGCTCGCCAAATGTGTTCGTCGTGTGGGGATAACGCAAACGAGCAGGTTCGGCGAGCATGTTAGTCGTTTAGGGCTACCTTTAACCTTTGTATGTCAAATATGTGTACAGGACTATCTACTGTCGCGTTCTCCTCAATCCAATTTGAGCAGACAATCTTTTTGTTGAAATCGAGGTATCCGTTCAAAATAATTTCCGAAACGAAAGTCAGTTCAAATCGGAACTCGATTTTCTTTCAGCGTATCCGTCGCGGAGCAAAATAAAAAAACAATTTTTCGTCGGTTAACTTCGGAAGAAATTCAGTGCATAGCTTTGAAAAATTGTAAATTTAAGGAATATCGCCGATGGGCCATCATGTGTGTAGCGTTTCGTCGGGCGATCGTTTCGAAATGCTAAGCAATACGGATACCACGGTAAAAAATTACTTCCGAACCAATAGCTCGGTAGGGATGAAAATCGTGTCTCATTTCCGAACTCTAAAATCTTGATGAAATGCTCTTTTTTTTGTAATTATCACATCATATGGATGTTTAGTGATGACCAGCTTGATTATACACCTAAAGCTGGGTATCACCCAACGCTATTTGGTCGAAAACAAATTTTTCCAATGCCAAGAGTATTATTTATAAATGAATCACTAAATAAACTAGAAAGTATTAATAATTAAAAAGACAGTAGCATACTCTGATGACGTAGCATTTAGTAAATTTTCATAAACTCTTAGCGAAGTCTTACAATTTATCTGCCAAAGACATGCGCCATAAATTAATTTTTAGTTCCCCTAGTATCATATAAATCCCCGACATAAATCCCAATTATCATTAAATGCCGCTTGCACGAATGTGTTTATCCAACTATCCAGTGGTGAGCTGCTCGAAATCCACCAGAAAATGCCGGATAGTGAAATTAGCCAACTGTATAGTTAAGAAAATTCCCTCGTGAAAGAAGGCGTAAGAATATTTTCTTATTCTAACTTTGTGACCCTTAGTAGGCCTATAAACTCATGGCTAACATCGTGATAACTTCCTTTCGCCCTAGAATTGTCTTAACAATTTTTGGAGGTTTTTTACAATGCATGATAGGTGACCACACTCCAAAATCTGAATGTATGTAAATATCAGTGTATTGATAAAATAGACCCGACTAATATCCCAGAAAAATAAATAATTCTCCTATCATCCAGTAGGGCGTGTCATGAGCCACCCTGTCTTCGACACCATTCATTCTCCTTCTGTCGCCTATTTATTTATAATTGATTTAGAAACTCGTGCCCCATTTGACTCCCAATAAATAATTAAAAATGTTAATTGCCATGGTGACCTTTAAACGCTCCTCCACACCAAACCAAGCTCTTAACGTCGACTATTTTGCAATATCCAGCTGTTATAAAGATATGCAATAACGAAAACAACCATAACTGTGTCATTACTTTGTATAACGAATACCTTAACCTTGCTTTGAGTGAGCATCTGCATCTCGGTTAAGTTTTATTGCTTGCGGGCAGTGCGCGATCAGAGTTCGTTCTTCGGTTGTTTTTTATTCGTTTGTTTTTTTTTTTTGCAAAGAATCACTCCCCGACCTTGGTATGGTTTTATGGGACTTTATGTGGCTTATTAGAATGCAATTAATGACTTAGTTATGCAATGATACTAGAATACAGTGTGCGATGCAAGTTAAGCTACATACAAAAAGGATGATTTTTTTTTCGAAAATGGTAATCGTTGTGAGATAGATTTGGTAAAAGCGAAACATTAATATTACCTATGGACAATTTAGCGACATAAGTTTGGTCACAGATGTATTATTTTACCACTTATTTTGTGTGCGGTTTAATATTTTTTTCGACTGATATTTTTCGGAATTTGTTTAGTAGCTAAAGTCTTCAATTTTAAGGGACGGAATAAGGTTCTTCCCTTATTCCTTCCACACTAATCAAAACTGTTCCATTTGTTGTATTTTCTAGGCATATTTTCGGAACTGACTAATCGTTCGCATCAATTATGTTGTCATAATTTTTTTTCAAACGCCGGAGTACCTCAGACTCAGTCATCTTATCGACTTCATATGGGTACATTCATTTTTATAAATAAAGAATTAAATGAGATCGACATATCGCAAAATAAAGGGTGTCCCATAATCAGGAAAATTTTAATTTTGGTCGAAAATTCAGATTTTTACTTAAAAAACTAATTTTTTCTTATTAATTCAGAGGGTATTAATTGTATGATTATGTATGAAATAGCTTATCGGATAAATGACAGCCACGGCTTTGCTGTCATGTACGTACTATTTTATTGAAATTTTCCATTTTTCTGTGGCTGAATTTTTTTACTACAACGGCAGCACCCAATTTCCTCTTTCAATGCGTTAGTGGTGGTGGACATATTTGCCAAGACCCTGGACTTAAAAATAAATAAAAAAGTCAAATGGTCAAATCGCAAGATCTGGATTGACAATTCAAATCCCAAAAACTGCGATTACATGACTAGGAAGTGACTCATGTAGTAATTGAATTGTGTGTCTGGTTGTATGGCATGCGCCCGTCGTGTTGAAACCACGTGTTGGTCAAATCCATATCCGGTAATTTAGGCATTCAAAAGTGTGTTATCATGTCAGGATAACGAACACCAATAATTGTTACTGCCTGAGCAGCTGCATTATCGAAAAAAATAGTCCGATAATGGCCCCAACCCAAATCCGCTGTAAACAATCACGCGTTGTGTATGTTTTTGATTCTCAACAATTACTCGTTGGTTTTCCAAAAATGATTTTGTTTTAAAAATCAGCATCATTCGCGCTGCAATGTCAGTAGTATTCAGTTATTGGGCCAATTAAACTTCGAAAGCATGAAGTTCCAAAACTTTCGTGTGAATTCGCTGTAGAGAGCTCCTGAAAATGTCCAAATCGTAACTACGGTGATGTTTCTGGACTGTCAGCAATACTCTCACAAACTGCTTCGATGTTTTCTGTTGAATGACTTGTGACAGGACACCCAATGTGTCTAACCTCACTAATTGATCCAGTCTCCTTGAATTTTTCAAATATCCTCTTAATAGTTGATGGTTTTAAACCACTATGACGGGCATATTTTGTACGAATATTGCTCGATAATGAAAATACGTTCTTCTTTCGTATAGCTCTCCATTTTTTTACCGACTCCTAATTGTCAACTGTCAGATTGTTTTTTGTTCCGTTGGCAGCACAGGACTATTAAACGTTCTTCAGATTTCCGGCTGCGTGCAAAGCTTTTAAAGCTTTTGATAGTTGAAGGCGAATTTTTTTTTGCTGGTGTTAAATCCTGCACTTATTGTGTTTTGTAGGGGCTTCAATTTAAGATTATTTTTTTAGTATGCGCCGAATTCTTGAGTCCGAAACGTTCAGATCTTTAGAAAATTTTGTTGCACTCTGTCGTGGATTTCTTTGCATTCGAGCCTTCACATTACGAACCATTTCTGACGAAGTTGCAGTTTTTCTAGCACCACCTTTACAGCGTTTATCAATGCTGCCGGTATCATTGTACCGTTTTATGGTCCGATACACAAACATTTTGCTTATACGCAAATGCTGCAACTCACGAACAATAGTAGGCTGGGATTTTCCTGCTAAATACAAGCCAATCACACTGCCACATTTCGTATATTACTTTTGAAGTAAGAAGTATAAGTAGACTCTTCTAACGGTTATTAACTACTAAATATAAATGAAACAACTGTCAATATAAATGAAAATATTCTATGCCCCCGTCGTCAGTAATGCCAACATAAAAATGGTAACACTTCATTTGACGGACCCTGTAATAAACGCAAAAGTTTAGTCTTCTCATTTTGACTGAGCTGTGGTAGATTAACACGGACGCTTCATGTGGCATTAATAAGCTCGTTCACATGCCCTAATTTTAACCTCAATATATGGTTGCTTAAAAACCAATAAACAAAATTTAATTAATTTATTATAACCTATCCCATAGCGGTATATTAGTTTTGATACATAGTTTGTAACATAGAGAAATAATTGAGCTAGGTATAGTATACCTCAAAGTATATAAATCGACTCAGAATCGCTAGCTGAGTCGATTAAGCAATGTCTGTCTGTCCGTCCATCTGTAGGTAACCGGTTTTTGGGCCTTAAATTTTGAGCTAGGATAATGAAATTTTGTACATGTGATCGTTGTACGTGCTGTTCGAATAAATGTGCATTTTTTTTAAATCCACTTACTACCACGCCCCTTTTTTAGAAAAAAAATAGTTTTAGGCCAAACTGTTAGAGATTGTGAAAAAGTGTCTGAAGATGAAATCTACAATCTTAATGCCTATATTTCGTATATATGTACAAAGTATTTCCAGGCCTACTTTTTGTGGGCGATTTCCGTAAAAAACATTTTTCGGTAAAATTTCAAACATTTAAAAAAAATTGATGCAAAATAATTGGCTTTGTTAATACAAACATTTTATCCTTTTATCATTTTTACCCACGCCAACTTTTTGGGGGCGTTTTCATACAAAAGACATTTTTATACCCTTCGCCATACCATACGTAGGAGAAAAACCTTGTTTTTGGTCGAACCATACAAGATTTTGATAAACTGTCTGAACAATATGTTGCGACAATCTCAATTTTAATATGTCTTTGCCATAAAATGCACATTTATGGGATATGAATTTAAAGGATGGAATGGATAGGGTATAAAACGATCCACACAGTGGATTGTAGCCATCTCATATGTTTTTTTTTATATTTAATATTTCTATGAATGAAAAAAATATTGGTCTATCTAGAATCTCACGTTGATCTGTTTAAACGGATATCAACGTTTAAATTATTTCTTCATTCACCTCCCATTATCTTCATCAATGGAAATGCATGCAAATAATAAACATTTTTATTTATTAGCAGGGTAAAGTCAAGTTTCTCAACTTCTACTGAAAAAACTGGCTTTGCTTTTAACAAATTTCCAATTAATTATAATTATTAGATAAAGGTGGCTTTTTAATTTATACTTTTAGTTTAACCATAATTGCTTTTGATAAATTATGTATCACACGCCTAAACGGCATGTAAATTTGAACTTGTTTTTTCGTACGATTCATACATTAAGGCGCCACATTTCGCTACACCAGGATTAATCTTAATCTACATCTGTATGAAATTTATGAAACCTAATTTCCATCTATATTTCATGCCCATAAACTGTACAAAAAGTGGTCAAGTAAGAAAATTTAGAAAAAAAAACAAATAATTTAACAAATTAGCAATAGATGAAACGTGTAGATGGTTTTGATATTTATGTCTCTTTAAATATGTCGAGTCACACATCCTTTAAAAAAAAAAACAGTTTTGCATTAAATTGATTTGACAACATCAAGTTAATTTATCTGAATATATTTTAAGCAATGACGGTAATAAAGTGCTTCACGCATTGACCCCGGGTGATACAGTACAATTTGATCTCATGTGAAATTGGTTGCAAAGGTGCTCAGTTATAACCATCCTCCTCCATGATAGGTCCTTTGCAACGCAAAACATGATTTAATTTAGGTAGTTAGTTGGTTATAGGAAACATCAAAATATTCAACACAACACAAAAAAAAAGAACAAGAGTGGTTTTCTGCGAAAAATATAATTCAAAATTATATTTTCTTGTGGATAATCATGTTTTAAAATGTATAAGCTTTATTTTGACACCAGCTTGTCAATGATTCAATTTATGAAAAAAGCCAACAAAAAACTAAATGAAAATTCCACATAAGGCTTTGCAATGATAGCTATAATTGGACCCTAATAGTCCACATAGCATCGGATGTCAATTTCTTAAGCAGCCCCTACTCTTTAGCATTTCTGAGAGATCAATTTATAGATTAATAGCCAGAGCGTATCAATGCTTACAATTTTATTTTAAATAACGGAAAATCAATTCTCTTAAACAAGAAAAACTTCGAATTTTTCAAAAATATTTTTTCGTTTCGGATCTACATCTAATAAAGTTTTTTTAATGTTGAAGTTTCTACGCCCAGCTACACTAGCTTTTATAATATTCAACATATCAGAAGGGTCGTTTTATACTTGTGGGTCGTTTTATACCCTATCCCATCCCTAATATTACTAAAATGTGGGCGTTATGGCAAAGAAATATTGAAATTGACATTGTCACATCATATTGTTCAAATTCTTTTATGGTCCGTCAAAAAAACAACGTTTTTCTCCTGCATATGGTATGGCGTGCCAAAAAACCTTATATGGACGAAATATATATAAAGGGTTTTTCAATAAGAGCGCTACAAACGTTTTTTTTTAATAAAACAAAAACTGTTTTGGATATCAATGAAATTCTTTATTCCTGTGAAAGTACGTTTGATGCCATTATGTATGGAACTCGATTTCTTTTGCATGGCCACCACGGGCACGCTTGCAAAAGTCCAGACGCTGAACCCAATTTTCGACGGTTTTCAAGTATAAATCGGCCAATACTGCTGCAATTTCACGTTCGATATTCGTACGAAGTTCATCAATCGTCGCTGGCTTGTTGGCATAGACCCATAGACTTGACGTAGCCACACAGGAAATAGTCTAACGGCGTCAAATCGCACGACCGCGGCGGCCAAGCGACTGGAACATTTCGTGAGATAACACGTTCTCCAAACTTGGTTTCGAATAAATTGATTGTGGCATTTGCTGTGTGGCTTTTGGCGCCGTCCTATTGGAACCACATGTCCTCCAAGTCCATATCATCCAATTGGGGCTAAAAATATTCGGTTACCATTGGTAGGTAGCGATTCCCATTCACAGTAACTTGCCGGTCTTGATCATCACGGAAGAAGTACGGCCCAATGATGCCGCCGGCCCATAAACCACACCAAACCGTAATTTTTTCGGGATGCAATGAGTACGCTGCCTGACCAATACCGCATATTTTGTTTATTCAGCCAGAAATGAGCCTCATCGCTAAAGATGAATCGATGAAAATCCGAATCATTTTCTAGTTGTTGCTCAGCCCAATTCACGAACATACGACGCTTCTGGTGGTCAAGCGGCTTCAGTTCATGCGTCAGTTTTATCATGTAAGGATGTAGGCCAAGATCTTTTCGCAAAATTCGCCACAACGACGTCACAGAGATGCCCAACGCTTGAGAACGACGTGTGAGGGACACATTTGTTATTTCTTCAACTGACGCCTTAGCGGCAGCAATATTCTTGACACTACGGGCACTTCTTTGTCTCACTGGATTGTACTGTACTGTGCCTGTGGATTCAAATTTTTCCACTAAACGTTCAATTGTTGATCTGCTAGGACGATTATGTCGACCATAAATTGGACGTAGCGCTCTTAACGTTGAGGCCACTGATTCCAAATTTTGGTTGTAAATTTTAATAATTTCGACTCGTTTTTGGATCGTATATCTTTCCATCATGAAATGGCAAACCTTACTGAAGAGAAATGTCAAAAGAGCGGCGAGAAATATGGCGTCGTTTGCTTGCCCTGTCGCTCAACTTTTGTAGCGTCCCTGTCTAAAAACCCGATATATACATATGTTCAGTTACTTTTTCAAAATTCGCCAACGTTTAGCCAAAAATTACAATTTCCTAAAAAGTGGGCGGGTTTTGAAAATGTTTACACTTGTTGGAACAGCACGTACAAGGATGACATCAAAAAAAATTTATGAATTATTATGGGGAATTCTTTTTACCAAGGAATTTTTCCCATTCAGGAATGTAAATTGATTGATGAATGGAAAAAAAATGTTGGGAAAGATAATACCCTATAACCCTTATTATCCTAGCTCAACATTTAAGGCCTAAAAACCGGTGACCTAGAAGGTTAAGTATCTTAAAAACAAGCTTAACAAGATATTTAGACTATTTGAATATCTATATTTCATTCATGTAAAGTTTTTTGCACGCCCACTTTTGGATGGGCGTTTATTTTTATACAATCCGCCCTAAAAAGTTTACATTCCTCGAGAAAGTTCAGAGACATAATGTTAATTAAAACAGTGTCTTTTGGAGGCGTTTTCATACAAAAACCATTTTTATACCCTACGCCATACCATATGCAGGAGAAAAACGTTGATTTTGGTCGAACATACAAGATTTTGATAAACTGTCGGAACAATATGTTGCGACAATTTCAATTTTAATATATCTTTCCCAAAAAATCCACATTTAAGGGACATTAATTTTAAGGATGGGATGGGATAGGGTATAAAACGATCCACACAGTGGATTGTAGCCTTCTCATATGTTTTTTCTACTTTTACGGAACATAATTTGATGACTTAAATTTCATGCACTTCTTCTAATCTATTATTAGCCAGAGATTTCAAGCTATTTGAACTATTTGATCTTCAAAAGGACTTTTCTATTCCAATAAAGTTTGGTGTCCTGGTCTATAAAACGTTTGATAAACGCTTATCATCAATCCTTTCGCAAAGGGTACTATTTGCTGATTTCTTAAATATCGATTTTAAAAATCGGCCAAAATGACGACTTTTGAAAAGTCGATTGGTAAAAATACCGACTGATCAAAATGTAGACTGTCATAACGTCGATTTTAAAAATATCGGATCACATAAGGTCGACAGTGGCAAAGCAAACGATGTTCACATGCACGCAGCGCCGCATTCATTTTATTTTAGATAAAAATCTGAATTTTTACAGACAACTTTTTTATCGACATTTGTTTTAAACTGACAACTTTTTTTTTGTCAATAAAACTACAGTCGATGAAATTTATATTTGTTCAGTCGACATTTTTTGTCGATCGTACGTTTCTCGAATATGTGCAGTAGTTAGCGCGGGGTCTTACTTTTGCGAAAATCTTTCAAACATCCAAGAATATGAAACCGTCTTATTTCAAATTTGCACTTCGTAATCGGCGTAAATTCCAGTTATTTAATTTAAATCAATGGAAACCCTTCGCCAGTGTATATCGACCATCGATTTTGAAAAACCTTTTTAAAAGGTTTATTTAGGTCTTCTTAATTTTTTCCTAAATATATTTAAGATCCAATTGAATAATGTCAGACTATTGTAAATTACCTCCATCCATGACTATTTTGACTGGGATTCCAGTAACATCTGTAAAACAGTGTTCAATAGTCGGCAAAGAAGAGACGGAATATACCATGATGTGAAAAGTCATCAAACAGGGTAATTCGTGTCCAACGAAATCTATAAGAAACATAATACTAATTTTGTTTGGTATATAATTCTTAATCCACAAACTGTTTACATCGCTATTTATATGATCTCTGTACGTACCTTTCTTCATGTCGAAAAAAAAGTCACTACGAGTGTAAAATGTTCAATAGAATGTTGTCGGCTCAGTGGCGCGATGGTTAGTGCGACTGCCGCGCAGAAGGTCTGGGTTCGATACCCCCAGCCGTAGCAAAACCTAAATGATTTTTCACTGGCCTGCCTCTCGTGATGATCTGACAAATCATCCGAGTAGTATCAATTGTCATGACAAGCTTATCTCAACTTAGCCGTTCGGAGTTAGCATAAAACATTAGGTCCCGCCATCGTGCAAAGAGGTACACACGCACACATGAATGGTTGTGAGAAAAAGCTGGGCCCTGGGTAGTGAGCGGATAGTGATTTTTTATTAATACAGGGGTAATAATATACAAAATTTTTAATACTAGCGCTCTGACTAACTTCTGACCCGGCATAAATTGTCTTGTAGCACCCGATCAAATTTTCTAATGATTTTGTTTGTAAAAAAAATAGTTCGCTTAGACTATTGCCAACATTTGTAAAATAATTCATTGAATTTGTCCACCCATTTGGAACTTATGTTGTCACCAAAAAAAAAAATACCTTTTAATATTTAGGTATATAATACGTATATATCGCACAACGAACAACGTAATTACTGAGTTAAGTATGTCGAATTTTTCAAACAAATATTATATTTCAATAAATTACTCTAGTGGATACGTCTTTGAAATGAATGTTTCGGAAATAATTTGCCTAATCTTCCAGTTGTGATAAAAATGTCCAAGAAATACTAATTTCCCCCGTTGAAGAATTAATATTTTTGCATATGCGTGATATTTTAATTTATAAAGCTATATATATGTACCCCCCTTACCCATCTTGCAACACACACTGTATATTCATAATCCACTTATGAATAATTACTATACACCTAAAGTAAATAATAATTCTAATATGATAGCATTCACAACAAATCTGATTAGAAATATTTTTCATCTGAGCGCATAGATGTCACCACTTGTACCGATTTAAGCTAATCATAACACCATGTAAATGCCCACTTTTTGTACGGAAATCACGGGAAACCCCTAACCACATGTGCTGTATGTGATTGCAACACTTGTAATCATCTTAAACCGCAGCCAAAGCCAACTTCCGAATCAGGAATTTCCCTGTGATAGGACGGTGCGGTTAATCTGCTATAAGCAGATACATAATGTGTACGTGGGAAATTCTTAAACTAACGATTTAACTGTCTATGCTGTGATAATTTGTAGATTTCGCAATTACATTTTGCAAAAACATTGGGCATGTATATGTGTATAATGTTTGTTCTACATTAATCCGTCTGAATATTTCCACATTTTTTCATTTCTGGAACAACCACTTTCATCCATATGTATTTGATTTATTGATTTACCTGGAACTGAATGATAGATGTTATCATTGTCAAAAAAAAAATTACGTCTAAGGAGAATTTTTTTTTCGCGCGACATTGTTACAGTTTACAAAAAACTGCACGAAATTAGGAAACGACCTTAAAAAAACCTCAATAAAAAACTATTAACTTTATTTTATGAGTTTACTGCATAAGGTACAAGGGTTGCATAAGCAAATTAACTGAGTTGACGGGTGTAAAAAAGTAATCTAAAAAACAACAATAGAACAGGACAGAGGTACCTGAGTAAGATGGCAATTTACACAATGCTAACATAGTTTGAAAGTCAATTGCTGTAGACGGTTTTTTAGTATATCATAAAAAAAATAAAAAATCGGGTGGATATGTTAGGGTTTCAGTATTTTTTTAGGAAAGTAATTTAAGAGTTTTGACTTTTTATAGTAAAAATGGTGACATTTTGGTCGCGGGCTTAGAAAATCCGAACACATTTTTTTAAAGGTTAATTTTTGGGTACTCTACGAGGAATCCTTTTGTTGTTGTTTTTTTCGTGCGTAACACACGAATATTTGCAATGTTGGGTAAATGTTTAAATTTTTTTTTGATTGTGACTTAAGAACGGTGGGATTTTTAAGAAAATATCAAATTCTGAGTATTAAATGGAAATTAAGAGAAAAGTAGTTTACTTATACTATGTTTGAGAGAATATATTTGACATTTGTTTAAGGTCCAGGATTAGAGTTGTTGCAGGATGTTTAAATCAGCTTCAATCCATGGTGTCAAATTATTGTGTACCAGATTGACTATAACTTTGTATTGTATTGTAATCACTAAAACTGACTATGAATGCGTTTTTAAAATATTTCCCTTTTTTAAGGACACACGATGTGTATCATTCATTTTAGAAAAAAAGCTGACAACCAGGACATGTCTCATTCAATGAAATTATCCCTTATGTAGTATAGCCAAGTAAAGGTCAAATAAAAATTAAGAAAATTTTGTATACGAAGTCGACTGCAAAAAAAACACCACAAAACAACAGTTATTTGATTTTTATTGTTGATAATGGGCTTTTCGAATCAAGATAACCTTTTTTCTGAGTCAGGAATGATCTCGATATAAACGATCAGCAGGTACACCCCAAATCATACCTTACAAGTCTACAAGAGTAAGGCTTGAGCCTCGCATTTCGATTGAAGCCAGGTCAATAATCAGGCATTGTGTACTCCAATCAACGTTGAATCGAAGAGTTTTGTTTTGACTAATTTTTATAATCATGTAAATTTTTAAATAAAAAAAAGTCATATGAAAAACTTTCACAAAAATTCAACTAGTTGAAAAAAATGTGATGTGGATTTGGGCGAGTGGCATATTTGGGTAATTTTGTTTTTTAAAACGACAAAAGGAACAATTTTTACTTATCAAAACAAAATTACTTGAAGAATGTACGTCTATAGCAGACTCACGCTGTCAAACGATCATTTAGGGGTATCGAGGATCTCGTGAGTATTAATCTCGCTCCATAAGCGGTATTTTTTTTAAGCCGGACATGATGTAACTTATGGCGAACAAAACTCGAAGACTGTACTATTTATCTAAGTTTTTCAACGCAAGATCATCCTACTTTCAGGATTAACCTCCATTTGACTCGACAAACATATTTTTCAGTAAATTTTAATACCGAGTTAACCCATCAACTTTGGTAAGTTGATGATCTGGATTAAGACCGAGTTAACTCAGCCCTGAAAGAGAAGGCCTTTGAGGTGAAGATAATTATTTTCCGAGAATGATCTAACCAATGGTTAGACTTTCTGCAGGAACAAATCAATAACATTTAGTTGTTAGAAATAAAAAAAAAAAAACTGATATTCTCTTCCGCCCGTTGACCTGTTCATTTTCTAAAAAAGTTTGACCTTTATTGTTGATCCCGGGGGTTTGTTGAAACCGACTCATGATGGACACATAAACGAAGATGTGTTTCGCGCATAATTGTTAAACAAAACTTAAATATTCAAAGTAGATCTACAAAAATATTAATAAAATGCTGTTTTAGTTTCCGAAAACGTTCAGGATATCTATTGTTTTTAGTTTTTGGACAAAGTGGGTCGTATGCAAAAAGATGAATTCAGGCTATTTACTCACTTTTCTGAGATCTTTTTTTTTAGGATGTAAACAAAATATTCCGACAGAGTTAGATCTCATGTTGTAAGTTCGATTTCAAAGTCCTGAGATCCTTTTTTAAATTGAATGCTCGACGTGAGTCAAAGCTCGTTTTGATATGCAAATAGATGAAAAAACGATCGATTGAGTGAGATTGACATCAAATGTAGTTTAGCATGGTATTTGTCTTCTCAGTTCATATCAAACCGTGAAGATGGCCGAATTTTAGCGAAATTCTGTAAGGCCGTGTGTCAATTGCATTAAAATTTTAGCCAGTTTATAAATTTTGACGTTAGTATGGTGACTAGAGACTTCAAAATTTGAACCTGCTTAACAGCTCGCTAAAAAGTATCGAGTGGCTAATTTTTGACATTTGATAAACCTACTGGGGGGTGACAGAGATGAAAAACGCCTGCAGAAATGTCAAAAATTTGCCAGTGGGTAAAGTTGAACCCCCATTTTAACTTAATTGACACACGGCCTTATTAGAGTTTATAAAAATAAATGCTGTCCGTCTGGTGAAGATTTTTTACGGTTGCATCGGTTTAGTAAGGAGGTTGTGCGATTGTTTACGGAACACTTTTTGGTACCGAAACACGTGGTGGTGGCATAACAAATAATGAAAAAATGTAAATTTTGTTGCGCTATAGAGGAGACCCGGGGTTTCAAATCGGAGTAGGTGAAGCTATTGGAGTACATCAAACAAGTATGTTAAGAATGATAAAGCATGTTTCGCAAAAAAGCGCAAGCTATGCGAGTCATTGGATTGTTTTCCAATATACTTCGGAAGAAATAGGAGAAGCACAAAGCTATGGATCAAGAAGTATGATTAACCATCACGAATCCGTCAATCGCAAAGGTTTCAAATAAATGTGAAAGTTACATGCAACGCAAAAGAAAAATTCACCAGTCTTGAAGTTTGTTGCCACGATCCGTTTACTACTCATGTATGTAAAAAAAAACTCCTTATTTAATCAGATGAGTAATAATTCATCAGGAATACTACTAGACGATGAAGGATATTTAAACAACCAAATCGTTGCTTATTTGAAGTTATAATTTTCGGCACATTATCCCTCCTTCTTGCTTTACATAGGCAATTTCGACTAATTCAGTCAATTCTCTTTTCTCTAAGTTCTTAAACTAAAAATTTATTGAAGTGGTTCAGTTCGTCGTTTAAAACCAAGCTCTCATTTTCAAGATCCTTAAGGCAATTTTACTTCTATTTTGTTTAGAAATCCTAATCACAACTAAGTAAACAGCGAGCTTTGAGTTCGATCTCAACTCCACCGAGACAGAGCCGCTGAGAAAGATTTTTTTGGCATATGATACTGAGATCGTGAATAACCTACCTTACCCATTAGGTCGTATGAAAAAAGTATTCAGACCAAAAAATGAGGCAGATCTCAGCTTTTGATAAACGGATGAGAGAGATCTCATAATTTATATTCTCGTATGCAAAACAATAGCAATGTTTTGGAACAATGAGGTGAAGGCCATAAAATGTTAGTACCAGAAATATGTTGTCTCGGCGCCACTGCGGAAAATGGGAATGCTTCAAAAATATTTCCAAGTCCAAGTAGATCTTTTTCTCAATGATAATGAGGATGTTCAAGGGGGTGAAATAAATAGTTTAACCAGAAGATTGGTTGAAGATCCTAGATTTGAAATTGATGAAAAGGTTTTTTTTTTCATGCAGTCAACAAATGAAAAGTCCTTATCCTCCAATCTGTTTAACTCCGGGTTTGGTGATGAATCACCATTAAAATATTCACATAACGCTTTTTCCGAATGTTTTAATTAAAATTTTCTATATACCCGGTTTGTTAACATCACATTTGTTTTTTAATCTCGCTTTGATTTTAATAATATTTTTTGAAATCTGTGAAAGGGTGTTCCAAATATGATTTCCTTCTTCGATTTAAATCTTTCTAGAACACGTTTTTTTCGTTTTTTTTTCTTTTCGGGTACTTGGTATCGAAAAGTTGAACGATACTATTATTTTTAAAAATTCATAAAGAGTCATTCATGTTTTTGTAAAATAAAACACCCCCAGCGATACATTTTTTATGAACACTTGATTTCATTACAAATTTTGTACTGTGCCATTAAGTATGAAAAACAATATCAATAAAATGGCCCCCTTGGGAAGAATCGCAGCATGCGATTTTTCTGAGGTAATTTTTGTACATTTCACGGTATTTCAGTCATGTTTGTATTTATGAGTCTTGAGTTCAGCGATTATTCGCGTTAACACGGTCGTTTGCATAGCCTCGCAGAAAAAATCTGACAGTGTCAAATCGCATGATATTGGTGGCCAATTACCGCAGCTAAAACGTAAAATTACGCTACTAGCAAACTTCCTGCGCAATAAAGCCATAATTGGTCAGGCTGTGTGGCTTGTTGCCCCGTCTTGTTGGAATCACATATCGTCCAAGTCATGATCTTTATTCGCCGGCAAAAAAAAAATCTTTTTTTTCAGCAACACTTGCAGCAGCAATATTTTCGACTGAACGTTCATTTATGATGCTGCACAGGCCTTCCGACATCAGTAAATTTTCCACTCTCTTCAAATTCCTTAACAATTTTACCGTTGCGAAGTCGGTCTATTTAGACGACCATAATCATTGTCATAAGTGGCTAAGTTTGAGTCACTTCTGTTGTAATTCATTTTTCAGAATTTTAACGCGTTGTTCGATTGTAAAGCGATCCAATGACTTAAATGGAAAACAATCAACTAATATTCTGCCCTATCATGATATCCGTTCGGAGAGTAATTTTCTATGCAAGGCAAATCCATCGGAGACTTAATTTACGTTCATAGCTTCAGTTTTCCGAAGGTGCATCAACGCAAAATAGGTTTTCACGAGGAACAGATGTCGGAGACCATCGGAAAGAAATCGACTTGTGGCTGTTAAAAAACAGATGCAAAACATGCAACCCATCGCATTGCAATGTAGACTGACGATGTGCATTTCGTTTTTTTCGGAGAGATGTTTCGAACAGCTGATCGTTATGATTACCATGAAACAAAAATCTCCGATTTGTACAAAACCGGAAAGTTTTTCTTTCGGAACTGATACCATAATAGGGCAGTTTGACAGTTCAAATGATAGCTGAGTTTGACAGTTTGAGTAAAATGCGCTACCAACTTGAAACCACTTAATGAATGACACTTCTAAAAAGCAGGCATTTTCATCACTTTTGACAGTCGCTTAATCTCGGTATCGTTTGCTCCGTCTCATATCTCACTCTACTGAGACTGAGCAAAAGCTTTTTGTATATGACCAAATATTTCCTTTCCTTCTTTCGAGCTTTTTTTTTATCTCGTAGATTATGTTTTTCCATCTGCAAGTTTGTGTTTCGTATTCGTTGAAGAGTCCAGTTATGATTTAAATTTATTGACATTGACATTGACATCACAGTAATTCGCACATGAATGCATCGAACTGCAGTCACATAACAGCACTGGCGACTGAAGCCATCGGACAGATCAAGACATTAATACAACAGAGAGAGACAGATAGACACATAGAAGGAAAGACATATAACATAAACCTAAGTGGCACAGAGGAGGAGACATAGATGCATATTGTCTCATATTATCGCACAGGTGGCCTCAGATAAGCTGGCAATTTTCGTAGAAAACAAATGCTGCCGAAGCTGTGGCTTGAACCTGCAGTGTTTGGCTAAGCAGTCAACTACGCATTCCTCTGAGCCATGACCACCTGCATTACATTTATTATACAATGTGATTCTTCGCAAAGTGCCCTGTGATTGTCCGCTTCTTCTATAAAAAGCCGAATATGCTTTGTTCTTTCACTTTAACGAATTATCGCATCTTTTGAATTTTCACAACGCTCTCATGGAGAGGGTCTAGTTTTATAAAAAACGAACTCCCAAGTTGTCATGTGTTTTGCATTTCATTCACTGTAATGAACGGAAAACACATTGCAGATAGTTTTTCAATGGCCAATATTTGTGTGGCATACTTTTTCATAATTCAATTAAGATGCAACGTAATCATTGTGTCTACACTTTGTCTAGTTATTGTCCAAATGTATCGAAGCACCAAAAATCGATCGTCCGTTTGCGATTTTCTCTAAAAAGCCCTTAGGGCAACTTTAAAATTGTTGAACAATACTTGATAACAGGAACGGGACGTCCACACCTGGATCCATTTTCTCGATGATTTGGTAAAATAAAAGGAAACAAATCGAACGCCGATTATTGCGATTCTTTAATAATCATAAGCAATCTGTTCGATAAAAAATTGCTTTTGAGAGCATATACATATTAACTAAGCATGTATTCGTAACATGCTTACTTAGGTTGGTTGGCTTAAAACAATAACTTTGTTATGTGATTACTTCATCAAACTAAGTCCCATTCATCTACTTCCAAAATAGCCACGCCCACTCTCTCCTTACATTTAGATTAAATAAATCTTAAAATTTCGTCGTTTCACAAATCTACGTAAATTCTCATATCACAATTCTATTTTCATTTTCCATAACATATAAGTCATCACAATTAAAAATGAAGAAACAAACTCAGCTCTGAAGAAAAACCCAATGATATCATTTTCTAGGGTTTCCGGAAAATGCCATAAGTCCCTGCAGCTACTTCGTTTTGTTCGATTTAATTTGCGTGACGCAAACGCTTATGAGGCGGCTCACAGGGAAACAACTACACACGAGTACCCACTCGTAGGCGTATATCAGATGTTCAATGTCGCTTGCGGTTTTTTCCTCGTATTCACCGCAAAATTTGTGATCTATTGTCACCACAACATTTCAGATGTCACACCCTCTCGGTTATTTGGAACCATTGTTGGAAACATGTTTTTGATTTTATTTCCCTTCAAACAAAAGTTGGGTTAGTAGTCCAAACATATCGAGATACTTTTTTTTTTCAAAGGGTTGAAATGGGATGTTATGATGTTTATGTAGAAGTGACGTTTCAATCAGTTTTGGAATTTTGTTTTTACTTTTTTTTTAAATACAGTTTTTCATACCACGGTATATAATTTCTGAACTTCTGAACAATGTTTGCGAATTGTGAAAAATCTGTTTACGTATTAAACAAAAGATTTTTTTAGGAAATCTGACATTTGAAATCGTAATTGTAGACGAGCCTTTTTTTTATGATACTCTTCCCACTGAAGAGCCGTTGAAACTATATGTTATCAAGAGCATCTTCCTTGATTTGTTTATATTATTTCTCTTAGTGACGTCGTTCTGTTCTATATAGAAGGATCCTGAATTTTTAATTTTCGAGATTCCTTCTGGTCAGAATTTTTTGTACACTTACATGTATGATTTCGTTTGATTTTCTTTCTCCGACGCCAGTGATTTCCAGGTTTGTAAACCATAGGCTCAGAATCATACTTGCAGAATAATTTTATGATATGAAATGTAATACTAGGCTTGTCCTCTTTTTTACAAGAAGAGATTTTTATCTAGAGGTGCAGTGGTATATTTTAGCCGAACGTTTGATTTTTTCATAACATTCTAATATTTGAATGTCCCAACTTGTTTTTTTTAAAAATATTGCTACTATGCATCAAAATGGAGGTATCCTTGCAATCCCATCCTGATGAGTCGGTAAGACCGCAATCACTTATAAGAGATCGTTACAGATAATTGCGGAACAGTCGACCCGGTTGTATTTTAAAGACAATTAGTTTTCTTTATGAAGTAACAACTTTCTTCACAATAAATGCTTAAGTACAGCTTATCAATAACCATTTATATTGGACTAAAATGCTTCAAGCCAGTTTGTTTTAATCGAACGTTCATCTTTACCATTTTGTATACTGCACCTTGTTTTGAGAAAAGGGTTTCACATAATTCACGCAAAATGTAATTTTTATAGAAAATACAGATTGTAAATTTAAAAGGTTAATTTTTTAAAGATTCATAGCAAATAGCACATCGAATAAATTGCAGCCAAGGCATTGCTGGGAAGTACGTAGTCTTTGATTGACATTTTTGTATGACCGTTTCGTCCAAATTCATCTTTCAAGGTGTTGGTGGGTCGTGGTCTTGTTTGCATTAAATTAAAAAAAAAACTCCCCCAAAAATAAAGTCCAATGTCGTTAGATCGTAAGATCGTAGATCGCAAAAACTGCCAATTACACGATTAGGAAATGACTCACACAGTAATTGAATTGTTTTTTTTTAACTTTCAAATTCATTTTTTATTTACTTAAAATATTAACTTACCACTAGACAAAAATGCTTAAATCTAACTTATCAATAACTGGTTTACTTAATCTAATTTTATTTGAATTGTTTCTCTGGCTGTATGGCATATGGCACCGTTTTGTTGAAACCACATATTGGTCTCACCAATATCTGGTAATTTAGGCACTAAAAACAGGGTTATCGTGTCACGATAACGAACGCCATTAATTGTTACTGCATGACCAGCAGCGTTTTCAAAGAACAGTGGTCCGATAATACCTCCAGCCCAATATCCGCAACAAACAGTCACGCGTTGTTGGTGCATTTGCTTCTCAGAATTACTCGTGGGTTTTCTGAACCCCTAAATGCTACAACTTGACGATAAACGAAGCTATCACGATGAAAATCAGCATCCACTTGTCGATGTTCTAAAGTCCATACAACGAAGTCTCTTCGCGCTGCCTGGTCAGTAGTCTTCAGTTCTTGAGTCAATTGAACATTGTAGGCATGAAGTTTGAAGTCTATTGTGAGAATTCGCTGTAAAGAGCTTCTCTAAGTGGCCAATTCTTGCCAACGATGCTGAATTGATGTTCCTGTGCCGTCAGCAATACTCTCCCAAACTCATTCGATGCTTTCCGTGAAACAGCTTGTGACAAAACACACAGACAGAAAGTGTCTTAGATCACTAATTGATATAGTCTCCTTGAATTTTTCGATTATTCTCTACACAGTTGAAGGTTTACAATCACTATGACGTATTTGAAAATTGTAGATGACAAACCTTCCTTATTTTTAAAATATTTTTCAAAAATGAAAATTCGATGTTCTTTCGTATTACGCTACATTTCGACTAACCCCAAACTGCCAACTGTGACTTTTTTTTTCATTAGCAACACATTTCTATTAAATGGCGAAAAGGTAAAATTTTGGGACACATCGATACAAAAGAAGTGACGAAAAATTTTTTAGAACTCGCTGATGGCCGAATATGTCGAAGCAGCTTGTCTAGGTTCGCCTGGTACAGCAGGCGCGGTATTCAATCCGTGTCATTCTGACTTGGCTGTTTATAGTGTTGCTGTTTTTCTTCGTGTTATCAACACTCGCGCTTATCGTATAGCAAGTGAAATCCGGTTGGATGAGAACATTACCCGATGCTTACCGCTTGGAGGTAAAAAAAAAACACTTGATATGTAGTCAGAGTTACAAACACTGGGCATTGCCAAGTAAAAAGCTAATCAGAGTCTACCCTCGTTCTACAACACCCAACCATCAGTAAGTAGGATGAGAGAAATGCATTTATTTTCATCAGTTTTTTTATTTATTAATTATATTTTTATAATAAGTGCTTATGAACTTTGAATGTTTTTATTCTAAAGCAATTGTATTCCCTGATTTTTTTAATTTAACGAAAAATTAATGGAGCATCTATAATGACAGACAAGCAATTTTTTTTTATAAAATCCGAAAATTGCAATGTAATGCATTCCCTTGGGTATTGGTTTTATATGTCTGATAAAAATTTTTTGATAAATGTAGGTGACTCTACTTTTTTATTATTTGTCAAAGCATTCTAAGATTTGGGTACAAAAACCTGTTACTTACGTTGATTAACCTATCAAATGGTAAAGAAGTGAGAACTTTAACTTTAATGCGTCAAATCACTGAATTTCTATTGAAGTATTCATGCAACTTTTTTCAATCGTTAAATTAAAAAAAAGGAACTACCTACATATATATTTAAAATACAAATACTATGAAGGATCTAAATATTATATGTTGCGAACTGTTTGAACTGTTTGAAATTTTGGATCAATGCTTGGCGAATGTGCAATGTTTTACAAATGATGAGATCCAACTATATAAAACTGTTATATAAAGCTTCTCAGTTGTATTTCTCGTAGTACCAAAAATATGTTTTTTTCAATCGGGATAAGCTAAGTTTAAGTCCCCATATGGCTTATAATTTCCTAATATTCCTTCGACTTATCAACTAATCGTCATACGAAATATTGAATTGTCAAAACTTGGTGTGTGCAAAAAAAAGCTCGTTTGTTATGTACAAACTAAACTATACATATAATTGAAATAAAACTTTACATAGAATTGCAAATTGCGGAAAAGTCAACATAATTATAATTGACATGTCTCCGATAATACGTGTTCCATGGTGTTTCTAAAATAAAAATATCAAAATACAATTTCAATTATCCCTCTCCTTGATACTTGAAAATCGATCTTTAGAGTTTTACTTGAAAAGTGTAGGTATACCCATTTGCAGATAAAATCCTGACTCCTGATTGCACATAAATATTCTGCTACGTGACTTCCGGTTTGGCTTTAAATATTTATGACTCGTGAATTCGAAATGGATCGACAGGTAGAGGAAGTGCAATGATGAAAGATGAACGTGTGGACAAGTGGTTAACCTCAAGATGATGTGATCTTAATATTGATTGAATGTCTTATTTTTTGTTGGGGTGTATTGTTTTCCACCATCTTTAGAAAATATAGGTATTTACATTTTTTTACGATACCTTCTCAGCATTTTCCATGATTTCTGTTTACTGTTTGTATCTTAATTCATGTTTAAACAACACTTTGCAATCCAGTATTTATTCCTAAATATGCGGCCTACCTAGCTTTTGTCTCAGAGACACTACAAATTGTGCGTTTTTATTACTATTCCACATTACTAATTAGAAACCATCCAAAGTAAGTCGTTCTTTTCTTTGACCATTATGACTGTTACTACTTATTGATAGACTACCAAATTCCGTTCTCAGGTTTTCATATTCGAAAGTAGTACTTTTCATTTGGCTTCTAAGAGTAAATAATATTCGTTTTAGGAAAAGTTCGCCCTATTAACAAAATATAGAATAGGGTTCCTGGCGTCAATGGCCGGGTCCCGGGTCTTAGTCTAACGAAGTTAACTTTGCCGATGCACATGGTCGATTGACCAATAAAAACGGTGCAGCAGCAACAGTTCCACTGGTGATATGATGACATATCTCACTTCTTCCACCATGGTGGATTGATTGGTTCAATCCACCATGGTGGAAGAAGTAAGATTGTTGCACTTGATATTTCAAAGTCATTTGACAGGGTTTGGCATCAAGCCCTTGTATCGAAAATGCGTGCATTTGGAATCGATGATAAACTTTCTCTATGGATTAGAAATTTTCTTTCGAAACGTTCAATTCAAGTTGTTTTGAACGGATTCAAGTCTGCAACTCACCTAATAAATGCTGATGTCCCCCGTAAGGCTCAGTTTTGTCTCGGACTCTCTTTCTCATGATGGTGGAGAAAGTAAGGTTGTTACACTTGATATTTCAAAGGCATCTGACAGGATTTGGCATCAAGACCTTTTGTCGAAAATGCGTGCATTTGGAATCGATGATAAACTTTCTCTATGGATTAGAAATCTTCTTTCGAAACGTTCAATTCAAGTTGTTTTGAACGGATTCAAGTCTGCAACTCACCTAATAAATGCTGGTGTCCCCCGTAAGGCTCAGTTTTGTCTCGGACTCTCTTTCTCATGATGGTGAAGAAAGTAAGGTTGTTACACTTGATATTTCAAAGGCATTTGACAGGATTTGGCATCAAGCCCTTTTGTCGAAAATGTGTGCATTTAGAATCGATGATAAACTTTGTCTATGGATTAGAAATTATCTTTCGAAACGTTCAATTCAAGACGAATCACCTAATAAATACTGGGGTCTCTCAAGGCTCAGTTTTGTCTTCGACTATCTTTCGCAATTTTATCAATGATCTCCTGTCTGCAACTTCTAGATGTTCATTCCTTCGCTGATGACAGTTCTCCCAGCTTCTCATATTCGAGTCCACGTCCCTCATCTTCGAACGTGGAATCTAAACGACAACATATGTTAAGCTCATTGATTTCCGATCGCTACAGAATCATCAAATAGGATTAATTTAATTGAGTAGAATTCAATGCTTCCAAAACACAATGCTGTCTTCTGTCGTTAAAGCAAACCAAAATCTCGAGCCATTACCCATGAATGGCACTTATATCGAAGAAACCGAAAAACTGTCCATGCCAGGAATTAGAGTTAGTAACGACTTACTTTGGAACGACCACATATCCCAAGTCGCTAAAAATGCAGCGAAATGTCTAGGTTTCCTGAAAATATCTAGGTTTCCTGAATCAATGTAAAAATACTTCACCCCTTCTGATCTGGTTGTAATGTACAAAGCGTTTATACGCCCTAACGCCACATCTGGTTGGGTGCACCAAAAACAACATTGCACCTCCTAGTTAGGATTCAAACGCGTGCAAAAAAAACTTTTATGAGGCATTTGAATATCGAACTCTTTAGTTTCGCTTGAACACCGTCAAAATATCTCCTGCCTTACATTGTTTTATCGCTATTTTAACAACCAATGCTCAAATGAAATAGCCAGCTGCATTCCTCTTATTCAACAATTCAGCCGCAATACTCATTACGCTATGAATGCAAATCAGTTTACCTTCAAGATTATCTTCGGACGAAAGCTGATATATAGAGATTCGTACATAAACCGAACAACAGCAATGTGGAATGCTCTACCAAACTCTGTTTTTCCTTTCCATTATAACTTACAGACATTTGAAACTAATGTGCATCGATATCTTCTTTCTTCTGATCCAGCATTTCCTTAAAGCCGCACTGTGCTTAAACACCATTTATATGTTTAAGCACAGTGTGCATATCAATCATAACCTCTTGATTGCGCGCAAATTAAAAAAAAAATCGGCAAAGCTAACTTGGATAATCTAAAACCCGGAACACCGCCAATGAAAAGCCGAATATATTACTAATTTTGACTAATGCCCTCCACAAATTATGTACACATAGTGGGGGGGCACTATGTGTACATAAACGCAAAAGACTTCAAAAGATAACTTAAGTGGCGCTACAATTAACGGCTACAGTTAAATCTTGCAGATCGTAAGATTCGTGGTTGAATCTTCGTTTCAATAGTCACTCAACTTTTATTTCAAGACTATTAGGCCGAAATCAATTGCCTAAAAATATCTTTACAGTTTTGTTCCAAAACTAGGTTGATAGGTTTTTTATCGCAAAGTGCCTTCAGCGAGTTGTCAAACTGTTGGCATACTGGTTGTACATATGCACTGTCGTACTAAGTAAACACAATTTGCGTATAGTGGATCTTCAATTAACGTATTTCTTCAGATAGCCAGTTGTTTATCTAATTGCATTAAGTTGAGGACTGGCAGTTTTTTTAATCTAATTTTGGGTTTCTTTACGGCTACGAAGCGAGGTCTCCACAAACTGCATTTTCCTCCATGGATTGTTTTTGTAGACTTTGAAACCCGAAATGCCATTATCTCTAAATATAGGTTGATGTAATTCTAAATGTTTTTTTATAAATCAGATTCGTATGCGCTTAAGCGCATGTCGGACTTACAGTGCATTTTTAATTAGGAACCTGCATCAATTATTCACTTAAGCGCATACAAATCTGATTTTGATATACTCTATGACCCCGAAATTATAACTGAAATGATGACAGTTTTCTGCCAAATCTCGCAATAGCACAAAGAACCAGCGACCAACAAGAGTACCATTAAAAAATTAATTTAAAGCAAAGTTTTCGTCAGATTTTATAGCCTAGATGAAGTAACCAAACTCTTTTACCACTTAGAAGTACAGTTCAGACCAATTTTTCTGTGTTCAACCTCCTCTTAAATGCCTGAAAAAAAATTCTCAACCACATAGGCGACAGCTCAGTGATCACATTGCATACTGTAAAGTTGCAAAGGCTTTTAAAATATTTGTCCACGATTGTTGTCTTTCGAGGTTTGCATGATTTATATAAGTGTAACCTTGTGCAACAAACAATGGGTTTGGTGCATTCACGAAATATCCTAAAATCCACAAAATATCTGTCTGGAACACATCAATGGAAGTAGTCATTGAGGCTTTTTTGTTCCAAGTTAATCAGAATTAAGTTTTTGGTGAATTCTTTCCGATAACACTGTCTCAATAGTTGCCCAAATGGATCAATCATGAATTTAACTTTTAATTTATCAAATTGTTCATTCAATTTGAAGCCTGCTGCAATATTTCTTGGGACATGTAACCAATTGCTTTTCGTTTTTCTACAAATTCCAGAAACACTGTGATCAATGTTGTTCTTGATTTATGGTGTCAATAGTCCGAGCAGTTGTCAAGAAAAGTCGGTACATTTCGTGATCCCTGTAGATTACTGTTTGGCGACCCCCAAATATGACAAAAAAATGTTTAAAATCTCAAACACTTTTCGTAAAACCGTCTGGAGAATGCTATTAATGTATCATAATTTAGAGGAGTCGAAGAGTAACAGCCTTAAATGTTTTCATTTTCACTGCGAAGTCATTCTTTTCCATCTGAATACCGGACAAATGTGTGCGAGTTTTCCAATATAAAAGAGTTGATATAAAAACTGCATTGCTCTGAAACTTTTATATAAAAAAATCATTGAACGAATGCATTGTGACATTAAGCTTTACAAATGTATTACTGATCACCAAAAATGTAAGCTATCGATAATCGAACAATTTGTTGATGATTTGGCAACTTGATGCGTCTGGATTCCATATGTATCTAACATTGATCGTGTTTCCTTATTGTAAATCCGCTAATGGTAATGAATATTAAATCCTTACAACATCAAACTTGAACATAAAAACTATGCAAATAGATTAAGATCCGGAATAATTATAATGATGCCATAAAGTCACTCTACCATACAAATTTACACTTCAAATTCAAAGTAAAAAAAACTAAAGATGCTATTATTTGCAATTAAGTCATCCTCCGGTCGGTATAAACGAAATAACAATTCAAAAATAAAAAATAAAACACAAAGCGTTATGGTCATCAATTATATTTTGCATATAAACTGGTTGTGATGTGTTTTAAATAATCAAGAAACTACGTATTAACTACACTTCTACTATAAAAAAACAGCAATTTGTTTTCAATTAAAAAAAAATAAAACTCAGACTTTAAGTACTTTAAACAAACTTTATTATATAAAACTAATGGAACAAAAAAATGCTTATATTGTCTTGTATTATTTGGTCAAATGCATTGATGAATAAAAAAAGTGCAATAGGATTATCATTATTTTCTCACTTCTAAAATAAAACATACTCCATCGCTTCTATTCTTCATTCAATAAACCACGTACCACACTGAATGATGCGATACCCATACCCCATAGCCCATTTACTTCCTACATAAACCAATGTACACCATAAATAACTGAAGATCAATGAAATCGTAACACCTTTTCACACCACAAGTATATGAATAAAAAAACACGATATAAGTACCGTTTACAGCCGGTCAAAGTTAGCTCCGCCCTCCACCGTTGAGAGATGTGCAGATCAGCTCAACACCCAGGTAAACTATTACTATATACATTGTGTGTAAAAGAGAATTTTTACCTGCCTACCGATCGGGGTATACTGATTCACAAACGTAGATTCCAGAGAACCCCATCGTATATGAATAAAAACTCTCTTAAATTTCAAGCGTTCAACAGAAGACACCTCAGCTCAGAGGTTTGCAGACACAAACCATCCACACGCTTCAACTATATATCTGAACGGAGAGATCCGAGGAGAAAAATACTTCTTGTAAGACATTGACATGAGCAACAAATCAGTCGTCTGCTGATAGTCGAAGCGAAAGATACAATTCACTTCTGCTTGAGGATTAACTTTACAAAACAAGAAAAAAATAATTAAAAGAGTTAGCGATTAACAATCGATTGTCTCTTGTTCAGTGTGCCATATGAGTTATTGAAAAAAAATTTAGTTTTACCAAAAGTGATGGACAGCTAATGTGCATGTTCAGTAGTGCTAACGAACTGAAATAAAAAAAAAAATAAACTGAGAAATAAAATTGAAATTTGTGAGTGAATTTTGTGAAAAAAGTTTTATACCTAACCCACCACAACACCCAACGGATTAATCTCTATTATCATCAAACGGATCACCAATATTTCATAAAAAGGTAAGCAAAAATGGATATCACCTTGTCGCGACTTTAGTCAAAAACGCCTTCGGCAACAAACTTGATTTGTCAGTTTATTCAAAGAAGCAGACAAAAGAGTTGATGTGCGAACTTGATTTTCGGTTATTAATTTTTGTTGTGTACATTCCGCGATCAAAACGCGAATAATTTATTGCAAAGCCAATCGTTTTAAATATTATTGATTTGTGGCTTCTTCATACATCCATATATCAACGCGCGGAATTTGTCGGTCTGGGATTTTGTTTTCAAAACTAAAAAACACATGAATACTGTCGCTGTTAAGAAATCGTAAAAAAGAATTCCTCCAGTTATTCAAAATGACTTTTTAAGGTTTTTTTTTATCCGGGAATTTGTATTTTTATTGCCCTTGGTCGGGCTTCCTAATTCGGTTCATTTACCTGGATGTGAGATTGTGCGCGCGACCACGAATCCTTGACAAAAAAGGTTTATTGCCCGTCATATTATTGAGCCGATGGCACTTTTTGTCGAACAAAAATTATATTGCTAAACGTTCCGCCCCCCCTCACTAAGGGTTGCATAATGTGTTTCTTTTTTTTGCGATCGTAAAATTAAAAAAACGTTTCGGTGAAATTTGCGCGTTGTAAAAAAATGTTATATGCGTCGGGGATATTCCTTGAAAATTGTGTGAGATCAGCAAAAAAACGTTTTCGGTTCCTAGAAAGATGTTTTTTTGCATTGTCGTAAAAAAACGAGACGCATATTTTTTGACTTCTTTTCCAAGAAAATGGCAAAATTCTCTAACGTAGTTTTTTTCTTTTCACCATTTTTCAGATGAACCAAACATGCAAAGTATGTGGCGAACCCGCCGCCGGTTTTCATTTCGGAGCGTTCACATGTGAAGGCTGCAAGGTAATTATCATTTTCTAATAATTTTCTTACTCCTACCAATAAATTGTGCAACTTAAAAAAAACAACAGTAAATTAACGTGATTTTATTTTTTATTTTCCAGTCATTCTTTGGTCGATCATACAACAACCTTTCATCGATCAGTGAGTGCAAAAATCATGGAAAATGCGTTATCGACAAGAAAAATCGCACCACCTGCAAAGCCTGCAGATTGCGCAAATGCTACACCGTTGGCATGTCAAAGGGTGGATCTCGCTATGGCCGTCGTTCAAATTGGTTCAAAATCCACTGCCTTCTGCAAGAACAACAGCAACAAGCAGCAGAAGCCGCCGGTAAGGCTGGACATGGTTTTAATGGAGATATGAATTCAGCTGCAGCAGCTGCTGCTGTCGCAGCTGCTCAAGCCCCATCACTCGCCTCACACATGGGCATGTTGGGATACCCCGGCTATCTACCCGATATGATGTCCAACCCGGATGCATTCAAGAGCTCATTCCATAGTCAGTTTTTGTCACGTCATCCTGATGCTGCTATCGCTGCTGCCGCCGCCGCCGACTACCATCAACACCAACAAATGCAGCAACATCAGCAATCCGCATCATCACCAGCAGCTGCTGCTGCAGCCGCGATGCCATTTTTCATGATGAACTCATTGCCAATCTCATCACGATCTGCATTCCAATTGCCGCCGCATCTACTCTTCCCCGGCGCTCCTGGTGGACCAGCTGGTTATCACGCTTCCGAAGCCTACCATCGGGCCGAGGAACTCTTCAAACACCGACAATCGGTTGATTCATTGTCAGAGGGATCGAACCGTTGGAACGAAAGTTGCAGTCCCGAAGCTAGAACCGAAGAAATGCGCTCACCAGCTGCTAGATATTCACCAAAATCATTGACCACCGAAGATATTCACGAAAGTAGTCCGCAAAGATCAATGACCCATTCGCCACCACAAATTAGCAGAACTCCAGAAATCCGCCAAAGTACTACCCCCATTGATTCTGGATCACCAATCCCACCATGCTCCCCATCAGTCGCCGTCGATGTCACCACCTCACCCGGATCATCCCCACGATCCATTCACCACCAAGAAACCACCTACCACCCAAAGATGCAATCAGAATCACCACTCTCCGTCTGCTCGTTGGTTGACCAAGAACAAGACAGTCCCATGGATCTATCGATGAAAACCCAAAGTAGTCGATCAGTGTCAAGGACCGCCGCTCCCGAAGTGGTACCCGCCGATAACCAAAGCCTTATCTCTGGCGGTGAAAGTGATATCCAAAGTGAGTCCAGTGAGGAGGAGATTCGCCTAGCCCAGTCAATTTCCCGCAGAAAATTCTACCACCTAAGCGAAAATGAGTCGGACGCCTCATCAGACGCCGCCGAAAGTGTTAAGCGACAAAAACTTGGAGAACAAGCATACAACTACAGTACAAGTGGTGCCAGTATGAACTCGACTAGTCTAAGGGGAATTTTCGTGTGTGTTTAGATTGGGAATAATTCTTTTTTCAAAAATTAGTTTTAGCGTAGCCATGATTTAAATAATTGAATTGTAAATAATTTTATTGAATTTTTGAAAAGTTCGTATCTTGGATTGTATATATTTAAAAAAAAGAAAAAAAAAATTTATAAGAATTCTTTAAATTAGAAGTAGTAAGGAACCGCGTTAAGTTTTAAGATAAAGTATATAATTAGACGAAAATAAAGTTAAATTAATAAGAGTATAAAAAAATGATCTGGGTTTTACTCGTTTGGAGGTTGCGGATGCAGTGGGTCTTATTTAAAATTCATTAGTATTTGATATGTTATGGCTTGGCACAAATGTTTCAAGTCTGAGTACTCTTGACAAGAAATACTTGCAGCAATTTCGAGAATTCCATTTAAAATTTTCTTTCTTCTAAATGCCGTCGGTAATTTCAGAGTTTGGTTCTACTCCATTGAAGTTGGTATGAAGCAAATCGAATGCTGATTGATCCTAGTTATGGTTTCAATTGATAACGTTGTGGAGAAATCAGCTCATATGAGAATATAAAACCCCTTTGATTCTCTTGTTCCGTTTTAAAAACGTATTAAGAGGAAATCTGATCGTTCAATAGTGTTGTTGTGTTTTTTTCACGATTTTGCGTGTCAGGGGGCATGCTAGAAAAGAAATAAAATTTCACACTTAAAATATTTTTTTTTGTAAGTTAAAACTAATATTTTGTCGAGTTTTCCTTATTAGTAATAACAGCTAGACAGCGTCCTGGTAAGCTAGCTACAAAATCTTGACATTGCTTAAGAGGGATATTCAATCAAAATTTTTCGATGCTCTAGAATAATTCTGTTGAAATCCTTGAGGGTGTTGAGCCCAAACTTCTGTCAACATAAGCCCACAAGTTCTCTCTGGGATTTAGGTCGGGACATTGCGTTGGCTAACTCAGAGCGCTTACTTTTTCCTCCTCAAACCATCACTTCACTAGGCGTGAAGTGTGGGATCGTTGTCATGTTGAAAAATAAATTGAAACTGGCATATGGTTAAAAGCGTATGGCTCCATATAATTGTATACTATACAAGGTGGGCCAAAAGAATTCATCCGATGAGGTTTTGAGGATATGTTGGAACCACATATCCTCCAGTAATAATCCAATTGCGGCAGAAAAAACTTGGTTAACATGGCCTTATAAAAAGAATGGCCCGATGACTCCTCCAGCGTAAACCAGCGCTACATGCAGTAATTTTGAGCGGGTGTAATGGCTCCTCGTGGATTTTCGGTGCCGCAGAAGCGATAGTTTTGTTGTTCACGGACCCGCTGCGGTGGAAATGAGTCTCATTATGATTTTGGTCGAAAAATCGTCCACTTCGTCCTCGAGTTAGCGTTTGGCGTTCGACAGGCAGCAGCTGATTCACGAACTGGACTTTGTACGGGAACATGCGCAAGTCCTTGACCAAAATTCGCCTTAGGAAAGACCGGCTAATTGCGAGGCACGGCGACAGCTCGACATCCTCGGCAGCAGTGGCGATATTTTCGGGACGACGGGTGCTCCGGGCCGGTCACTCCTGGCAACGTCTCGTGTCCTCCCATAATCTTCAAGGTTGGTGGCCAAACGGCCAAAGCAAAAAAAAGTATACAAGATTATTCCGCGTTCTTGGGGAATGTATCGCTCCATGTCTTGTTCACTTTTATTCTACATCTGTCCACAAATGGCAAAACAGATTTGACATTGGCGGCCATTTGTAAAAAATAGAGCATCAATAGGGTGATCTCTTTTGGCCCACCTTGTAGTTATCTTTGTAGATATGCTGATGCATTCGGACATCGATGCGCACAACAGGACCAACACCGTACCAGGAAAAGGCTCCCCAAACCATGACCGTTCTACCACCATGCTTGATCTTTTTGATAATGTACTTGGGATCGAGTTCTTTGTGAATTGGTCGCCTTGCATATTTTTTGCCATCCGATCCAAACATGTTGAATTTGGATTTATCACTCCAAATTTGTTTTTTTTTTTCCAAAAAATCAAGGGTTCTTGGTAAATGCTGCCTGGCAAATTCCAACCAACGTTTTATATATTTTTTTTTTACATCTGCTTTTTGCGTGCAATGCACTCGCGCATTCCTAGTTCTAGTTATCTGTTCCTGCTGGTCATAGGTGTAATTGTTGAGCTTAATAGACACGACACAGCTGAGTGAACATAATTGCTGGTGAAAAAAGGAATCGACAAATAAAATGATGACAAACTGGCTCAGTGGTCCGACGTGCGATGAACTGTCGCGCAGAAGGTCTGGGTTCGATACCCAGCCGTAGCAATACGTAAAAGATCTTTCACTGGCCCTCTTTTTGTAATGATCTTGCAAATCACTCGAGTAGTAGCAATTTTCAAAAAAAAGTCAGCATAAAATAGAAGGGGCTTCTATCGTGCAAGTATACACAGGCACACATGAAAGGTTGTGAGAAAGCTAGGCCCTGCGTACTTACGAGATTGTTGCTCCAAAAATTTGTATATGGATGGTACCAACATGTAGTTTCCACTAGCCACACAGCCAGAGAGTAAGTGAATTATGAGACACCCTCTCGTTCCGACATTGCCCATTTTTAACCACATTTTGATTATTTGCTGATTTGTTTGCAAGATCTAGATGCTTACATTTATGTTTTAAGTTATGTAATGGAATGATAAAAAAATATTTCAATAAAGTATAATAGTACTGTCAAATAAGCCGAAATGCATAAAGGACTTCATACTCTATGTAGTGGCAAAAAATCGCCAATCCATGATTGCATTTTCATCTATTTGGTATACATTGTGTATTGTTATACTCATTTAAATTTATTTACAGGTCTATTCAACCCCTTTGGCAATGCCCACCAAGTATCCTATTCTCCAGATCAAGAGTACCTGCATCTGCAATTAGGATTGATCTACAAAACGGAAGTAAGAACAATTTTCAATTATTAACTGCTTTTTACTATTCGCCGATTATATATAAACAATTAAAGGTGATCTTTATTTTACCCTTGCCCAATACTTAGGGTGTATTATTTGAATATTGGGTTTTTTTAAATTGAATTTTCTAACCACCCTATTTCAAGTATTGTTGCGATTTTTTGCCAATCTTCAAAAACGAAGAAACAAAAATGAATACAAAAAAATGTATCTTCCAATTTACGCAAAAGAGAGCACGAATCCATTACCTAACCTTTTTTATTGCTGCAATAAAAGTTGGCCCTTTATTTTATTGTCGAGTAGAAATTATATTACTAAACGTTCCGCCCTCTTACTATAGATTGCATAATGTGTCATATAATGTTTTTTCGCAATCGTAAAAAAAAATGTTTCCGTGATATTCGCGTATTGTAAAAAATGAAGAATATGTCTAGGGACATTCCTTGAACTAGAGTTTGCCAAAAAAAAATGCAAAATACGTAATCAATTCTTAGAAGGACGTATTTCACGAAATAAGGTTTTACAAAAAACGATCACAAAACGTCTCTGAGGAATGCTTGGATTTTAAAAGTTTTTTTTTCGTATTTTCACGCCTTTTACGGTTTGCTAATTTAATTTTAATTAGTATTTCAATTTGTCAAAAAACACGACTTGTAAATAAAATAATCATCACTTGCTAAAACATTGTTAGAAGTAACTTTCTCAGTGCTTTATATAGTTTGCACTAGTCCTACTTTTTCTCCTCTTTGGAGAACAGATATGGATGCGCATTGAATACAGTTTTTTTCGGGTGTTTATTTTTTAGGGGTGTAGAACTTTGAATTGAAATAAAACTTAAGAAAATAGTTTTAATGTCCCTCAATTTGGCTTTATTGGAAGAATAATTTTATGCCCTTAATGTTTGAATATAATTCCAATAAAGTCAAGTCAAGAGGTCCAGTTTTCAACCTCTTTCTCGAGCATTTCGAGCACTCGAGTAGAAGAGCGACTTCACATATCCCTAAAGAAAATAATCTGATGGTGTAAAATCACACGATCTTGGTGGCCAATTGGCAGGTCCATTCCGCGAAATCGTGCGCTCATCGAATGTTCCCTTCAATAAATCGATTGTGCTGTGCGCTATGTGCAATGTAGCGCCGTCTTGTTGGAACCACATCCCATCCATATTCATGCCATCCAATTCGGAATCAAAGTAGTCGGTTATCATATCTCTGTACCGGTCTCCATTACGGTCACTGACTCTCCGAATCATTTCAGAAGAAGTATGGTCCAATGACTCCACCAGTCCATAGAGCACATTTAACAGTCAGGTTTTGTGGATGCAATGGCGCCTCAAGTGTCTCATGTTGATTACCTTCACTCCAAATGCGGCAATTTAGCTTGTTGACGTAGCCATTCAATCAAAAATGAGCCTCATCACTGAACGAAATTTTGCGATGAAAATCAGCATCGAGATCAATCTCATTTTCGGCCTATACACCAAAATCACGACGCGTTGCATGGTCTTGCGGCTTTGAATTCTTGCACAAGCTGGATCTTGTAAGGTCGTAAGCCAAGATCTTTGCGCAAAATCTTCCATAAAGTTGATGGATGAAAGCTCCAATTGCTGTGCACGGTGTTGAATCGTCATCCGGGTCCTATTCAACACTTTGCTCTACAGCGGCAATTGTCGTCTCTGCGGATGCGTATTATCACACAGGGTAATCGTAATGCGAAAATGACCCATAAAATGAACGGAACTTTTGGTAAGCTTCGCGAACTGAACCATAATTTTTTAAATAAATTTGCACGATTTGCAAGCGTTGTTCATTTGCAATGGCAAACCAAGCTAAACATAAATGACATTAGAGTTACCCGATTTGACCACAAAATGTCAGGTTTTCAAAAAAAAAAAACCTCTTAAAAAAAAAACCGATATATTTGAAATTCGTCCTCGAGCCTTGCACTTATGCTTTAAGTCTGGTATTGTCTTGGCAAACCAGATCTTTTATGCATGATGCTGTTACCGAGCATGATCATAGATCATGATTATATCGTGTGTTCCATAGTTTACGCAAAATTTTAATTTTGCCACTGTGTTGCCAACTGAAAAATATTTAGTAATATTGGCTGATGAATATTGCTACATTAAGAAACTCAAATTACTTTTTTTCAGTGTATGTAATTCATTTTTCTTTTATTTATGTTAAAGCTCGTTCAATTTTATTGAATATAGCTAAATAAGTTTTTAAGAAAAATGTAATTTAAATGCCCCCTGCTCGTTGATGCATGTGCGGCATCTTACCAAAATGTTGTTCATTACTGCTTGGTTAGATGAGGCAGGAATAGCCGCAATTGTTTCTCGAATGTATTGCTTTACTTCGTACAAATTCTTTAGTTTTGCTTTGTAGGCTTCTTGTTTGCAATAATCCCAAAAGAAAAATTCAGGTGTAGTATGATTAGCCGACCTGTGGGTCCAACGGAATGTGGAGTTTCTGGATAGCAGGTTATTATGAAATTTTCGTCACAATTCTGTTATAACAGGCCGGGCTATGTGAGGAGTTGCACCATCTTGCTGAAACCACACAGAGTGGAAAGAAATTCCTACTCAGCATAATTCTGGATAAAAAAACTCTCTCAACATGCTCAAGTAACGGACTTCAGTAACCGTAACTATGTGACCGTTTTCTTCGAAGAAGTAGATCCCGACAATGCAGCGTGATGAAACTGCACACCACACTGTGACAATAAGTGGATGCGATTCCGTCTCATGGAGTATCTGTGGGTTGGAAGCACTCCATATTCGATAATTTTGTTTTTTATGTTCCCGTTTAAATCGAAATGGGCCTCGTCAGACATAAAAAGACAGTTCAACATGTTTCCGTCCTCTTCCACCATTTGAAGCATCTTCTGGCGAAACTCCAAGCGAATCGACAAGTGCTGCTTGCAGTTTGTTGGCCATTTGAATTTTATATGGGAATAAGTCCAAATCATTGCTAATAATTGACTGCAATGACGGTCTACTTATACCCATTTGAGCAGATAAGCTTCTTGTCGAAACTCCCGATTGTTTTGTATGATAGCAGCTACATCAGCGATTGTTTCCTCCATACGAACTGAAGGGTTTCGAGGTTAAAATTGTTAACAAGTCTCATTATGGCCCATCTGCTCGGAGGATTGGTGCCAAACGTGCACCTATACTCTCTTTGAACCGAAACTACGGACTCCAAATTCTTGTTTCAGTGTCCCAGTTATTTATGTCCCAGTTATTGATCTAAAAATCAATCTGCAAAAAAAAAAAAAAGAATTCATTAATTATAGAAAAAATTACAAAATTGGTTTTGGTAGCGGCTTTCATCAGCCACACTGTATTTGAAAGATCATACATATTTCATAATATATTTCAAACCATTGATGCATTTCCCAGGCCACTATGCCCAGGCACCCAGCTGAGGTGAATGAAAAACTGCCCTCTTGTAACTAGACCCCCGGCAACTAGGGTTGTCTGTTAGTTTGATAAGACTGATTCCGGGGATTTATTGGACGCTTGACTGTCCAAGGAGATGCTAATGTATATAATATCAATGAATGAAACTAACCAACCAATGACGTACAAGCTACCAGTTACTTTTCCTGTCATATTTTATCTCAAGCTTCCCTGATATGTCATATGTGGTCAATGAGTTCCGCCTAATATTCGATTTTATTCGGATCTTGAACTCTACACGTTTTCTAAGGTTCGGTAATGGTGGTTGTAAATCCATTTGTTGCCTGTTTTCGACTATTTCGTTGCCGTTGACATCGGCAAACTAGCTTGGATTGCAGTACCCCTTGTGTGGTATTGCCATCATTGATTGTCACAATCTCAGCTTGGAGCACACTGTTATGTTCAGGAAGTCTGATTGATCTGTACCAATTTCTCTTAGAACATGCCATCATTATCTCGGCATTATCAGTACCGAAGGTGACCCATTTTAATTTTTTATTGTCACATCGATAGGCACATGTTTAAACCTTGTACCCTGGACTTAATGTCATATAATTTGGTTGAACTTCCTGTCCTTCAGCACATCTTTATAGAATATAAACTCGATTGAACTTAGTTTGGCCTTTCTAAAAAAACTAAAAAAACGGTATTTTTCCCTTCGCTCGCTGACAAGCCTGCACCGAACGGTTAATGGCCTAATTCTTTTCCAAGAAGACGTATCGGCGATGGCTTGAAGGTCGAAGTCTGACCTAAGAACAGCTATCGGCATTTTGCGTTTAACTTTTTGGTGGTCTTGTGAGTTTAATGGGTTTTGTATGGTAATTATGAGCACGTGCTGTATGACAATTCGATTTACTAAAAAAAAGAATCATTTCGCATAAGATTCAAGACTGGCTTGACAGGTAGCTTAACAATAAGAGTAGATTTTTCCAAGGCTAAATTTTATTTTGTGTCTTCAAAAATAGGTGCATTGAATATCGCTAGTACTTGTAGCATATTGAATTGTTTTTGAAAAGTAAACGCTAAACAAAATATAGCACTCGACTTAAAAGTGTTAGCTCGATCTACATGTTCAGTTTTGGTCTCGTGAAATGCAAATGCACAGGACTTTCTGCAATCCTCCACGTTTATAAGTGATTTTTGCAGTTCTACTGTCATTTATTTAATGACAAATTATTTGTAAACTGCTAAACCGCGTTATTGCCCTAAAAATGTCACTATATCTTCCTACAGTCTATAGTGTCTAATTTCAGTTAACAAAAGTGCACAACCCTGCTTCCTATATCATAATCATTTTGATTCAATTAGGTTAACAAGCGTTCGTATATCTTTTCTAAATTTCTTAGAACGATTCTAAAATAATCGAAACACAAACTAAATTCTTCTCGAATGGCAACGACAAAAGTTAATTTATAACTTAAATTCAATCCTATTCAAATCAATTGGTAACAACAAAAAAGCGCCACATTTGTGCGCGTGAATAAATCAACGACAGAAATTATTTTTTTTTTAAGTCCATCCAACGAATTAATCAGTGTCATCATCGAATGAGAAGAAACTTCAGTCTGAAAGAAAATTGAATACCACTAGCATCAATTTGTTTAATAGAAAAGCCTAGGGCACTAAATTTATTTATTTTCTCTGATTTATTCCGCGAAATAGATGAAAGAGTTGTGATGCGAACTGAACTTTTATCAATATGAGGAGAAAATAAACAAAAATGTGTCATGCTTAGCGATACCGTTGACACAATGTGTGTGTATTTGACTTGTGATTCACTATTCTATTATAACGTAAATTTGCGGTTTTATTAATAGATTCATACCGATTGGCTGCAGATTAGCTTTGGTCCTATTTGCCATTCAATAGGGTTAACCTTTGCGAAATAGGCTTTGCATGTTGAATTACTTTCCAATGTCAACTGGATAGTGCTTAAACCATGCCAACAAGATTAAACAAGGCTATAAATAAATAAAAAAAAATCGAAACAAAATTATTATCAACTAGAATAAAAGCATCTGCAGCTGCTCTTAATGTATTTTATTAATTACTAGTTGATTTAATGTTATTGTCATTGTATACAAATCTAATTAAAATCATATTAATGAGAAACACACGTAGCTAACCAGTTGTTAACCTTCTTTCAGATGATCACAGGAAACACCACTTTCTATTAGGTTTTTGTGAATCTAAAGATACCTGTTTCTAATTACTAGAAATGTGCAGGAAAACTTCTTAAAAAGTAATGATCCAATAGAACTTATATTTTGCGCAACTGATAACGGTAATTTTCATAAATTTAGCTTGCTAATGCGTGGTTTTTTTTAATACTAGATCATTCAATGTAAAATTAACTCACCAAAGTTAGTGGGATAACTCGAGATCAAATGGAATGAAAAGGAAATAGGAACTCAAGGAAATAGGAACTAGGAAGACCTCGCTTTGAAAAACCGGCTCTAAGAGAAGTTTTCGAAATCGAATGATAAAATTTATTGGTAGATACATATGAAGAAAAATAATGTAATTCAGTTTTTTTTAAAACTTTTCACATACATCGATCGGTATTCCTATTTTATGGATGATTTGCATTGCATGAATTAGATTGGCTAGCTTTACTTAACGTTCCTAGATAAATAATATTTTTATCCTGGTTGGGGTCAGTTGAACATCAATTTTCTATAACGACACCGACGCTTTTGTATGTAATTATGTTTCTTAAAATGTTTTGTGTTGTCTCCATCCCATATCCGGCTTGATTTTTCTCCTTTTTTCTCGTTGCATATGCTCGTAGGGGTCGCCATTCAGATTGAGTCTTTGGGAGTCCGGCCATCTTGTGTCAAACCATATTATCCGCCAATATGGTGCACAAAAACCGCTCCAGACTTTGTACTTAATTACTTAATTAATTAATTAAATTAATTTTCTTAAATATTAAAGAGTTGGACTAAAAGTCCGCAAAGTTCTGAGGTTGTGCAGAATCACTTTCCTCATGTAGCCACCAATATTCGGTGTGCTACTTTTCAGCATCGGTCATATCGCGATCTGATACCGCCGTGATAAAGCGGAGCTTCTCCGAGCATCATGGTAGCGGTGGCATAAAACCGGGATACCGTTCCTGTCTTGTACTAAACCTAACGAATCGATGTAAACGAATGCCTCTGGTGGAATAAATCGTGACATGAGGGTACTCTCCATGTTTATATTGATTAGGGTAATAAGCCCCGCATATCAGGCTATTGCCGCTAGCCATTGCCCTTGCAATATGCCTTCGAATCACCTTAATTAGGAAATTGTCAATTCTGTTCAACGTAGCCCCATTGGATAGAACCTCGTTGTGATAATATTTTATGTACTCGGAGTACGGCGTTCGGTACAATCCTAAGCAGGATAGGAGACACCGCCTCTCAAACAGCCGTATCTTTTCCTTGTAGGCTGGTGCTACATTGAACCACACGGGACAACCGTTAACAATGATCGGCCTTATGAAGGCCATGCAGCAAATTACTTTCACCCTTGAATCAAGTTGACTGCTTTAAAACAATCTTCTTGTCGGAGCCTAAGCCCACCTAGCCCTAGTGAGACAAGCATCTACATTTTTGTTAAAATACAGAAACTTTTCAAGCCAGATGTCAAGGTATATGACTTCACTTCACTCCGGTAACTGCTGTCAATGCTGTCCAGTGATACACAATTTTTTTCCAGTTTTTCTGGTATCGCTAGAATCCCTATGCAATGGGGTCCTAAACAGAATCGTTCCTGTTTTTTTTTTTGGGAAATTAATCTTCAATTTCCATTCATCGCAATATCCCTTAATGTGATCGAAGTCACGTTGCAAAAGTATGTTGATATCTCCGATTTTCGGACCTGATCTGTACGACACTAGATCATCTGCGTACGCTATAGCGTTTCTGAGAGAACCTACAAGATCGCTTGTAAAAATGTTAAAAAAAATATCGGTGAGTTCACTGCCCCCTGTTGTAAACCGTTTTTAATTTCAAAGACTTTACTCGAAGTTAAGTTTGATAACGAACTTCTTTCCCATAAGTATTTCATAAATCATTTATAGCATGGGTTTCCGCATGCCCAATCTGGTCAGCTTGTAGAAAAGCCCAACTAACCATACGATGTCGAAGGCGCTCTCAAAGTCAACCAGACAGGCCTTTGTGCATTGTCCTTTGGAATTACTCCATTGGTTGTCGGACAGTAGTTTCGATGCGGCATGAATGGTGGCATGCCTCGCTCGAATACCAAACTGATTTCCCTGAATAATTTTGTATTCCTCGACCCACTTCAGCAGAGCTCTATTGACTATCTGCTCGAATACCTTGCTTACATTCGCCAGAAGGCCTTTTGACCGAAGATTTGCAGGGTTTGTTTTGTCCGTGTCCTTTTTAGGGATAGGATGTACCACCGCCGTTTTCCAGTGCACCGGATAATGTGCATTATTCAGTGCATTGTTAAATAGGCTGGTGAAGATATCGACTGCTTCTACTTGCAGGTGTCTCAGTACGACGTTTGGGACACCGTCCTCTCCAGCCGACTATTTATTTTTCAGTGATACAAAGATGTCCACGAGTTCATCTTTTTGCACGAACATCATCAGGCTATTGGACGAAGTCGATGCATAAAGCATTTTTTCAAGTCCCCCGTTTTATCAGCTCCGTTTCCATGTACCCCTCATTCCTGGCCTCGAGCATTCTTCGGTTTTCTTCTTCATCTAACAAGGGTTTTCTAGTTGGTTTGAAAAAAAAAACCTTGGCTTGTCGACAATGTCACGACATTATATACGGACGATATTAGTCGTGAAATTTAGAGATATCCGTTTAAAAAAGGTCTTGCGATTGCAGTCTTTCTTCATTTCTTACATATTGTCCCTGTTTTCATACCTTCATTTACACCGTGTCTATAACATAACTGGAAAAGACCACGACTTTTAATAAAGTAACGAAATTGAAATGAACTTTTCTCTTGCCATTTTAAAAAAAAAAGCAGACATCCTACTCGTTATAAAAAAAACCGTGCAAATAATATCTCGTAATTAATTGGTATCAAATGTTTCTTGTAGCAGTATTTATGACTTAACTTCGATTTAGCAGCATAAACTCTAGATGTTAACCGACCAATTCATAACTTAAAACTAAGCTGACATAAAGAATTCACGCAGACAAATTGGCCAAGTCTTCCGTTTATGTAACTCAATCCGATATGCAACCGTGCAACACTACATGACATTCCTGAAGTTTAATAGTTCCACTTACAAAAAAAAAAAATGGAAAACACATTAAGTGATGCAGGCGCAGATATACAAATCGATGTATTACGTTTTTTTATGAATGCATTCAACCAGATCATCATAGTGAGCTCAAGTGTCTTACAAGTTCTCAGATCGCAAATGCTAATTAAGTTGCCATATTAAGCAAAAGGGTTCCTGTTTAGATTACTACAATTTTATTCCAATCCCAATTCATATGCAACAGCAGTACTAAGAAGACTACTTAATCGCCTGTCAGTAGACTCTCCAAATCAGAATTAGATTTCAGCGTGTAATGCGAAACGCTGTTGCTATTTTCTACTGCTGCTGCTGCTGCTTATTGCTGTTTGCACACTGATTTCCCTCAATCGCACAATTTAAATTTAAATGAAGCAAATAACCAAAGACGTCCGTCTTGAAGACATGCACACACATTTTGATGGTCATGCATTCGCTGCCTTCTTATTCAAGCTTGTTGGGGTTTATTCCAAGATCCAGCCAAACCGAGGATTATGTGACATCGCCAGGCACTTTAGCACAAGTTATTGGTGCGACTTTTACGCGTGATAAATAACGAAATCATGGTCGTGCACTTGATGCATTACACACAGGCCAAATGGTGAGCTCTTGACTGAGATAGCGCGTTAAGGTGCTTTGTGTACGAGGGTACGTAGATTGGTACGGAGCATTTTATTTGCGTAACATCAATGCACGTTTAGCCACTGCCATCATCGGTTGGTGTGCATGCATCCGAGTGCAGAAGCAACTGATCTGTGCGCGATCGCTGAGCTGCTCTTCTTTGTGGCCTTTTGCTACTTCGTCTTTTATTGCAAATGTTATGGATCAAGCAGCGCTGAGATGGATGGTTGTGAACTTCTGCAATCAAGAGTTGAAATGCGACGATGAAGATGATTTTTAAGTGATTTCATGCCGAACGCTTAAATCGTTGTCTCCTTGTGTCTGCTCGGTGGCAGTGAATTGTGTTGAAAGTAATTGCGGGGAATTGTCTCGAGTTTGCATAGATGAGGGAGATCTTTGAAAGTGAAGTTTATGGAATTTGCGAAAGAGGAATTGCAGAAAATCGAAAAAGGTTTTAGTAAAGCAAAAAATTGAAGTAATATTTGTTGGTGGTGAAGTTATTTTATATATTTTAGCAAATTCAGCATCAAAATATTGCTTTAATGAAACATTGAATATTCACGATGATAAAGGGGAAAACTTTAGCCTATCTTACAAATTTGTAACATTGTAACAGAAGATGAACAAGATGACGAACTTTGCCAAAGCCAACTAACCACTTTTTCACAAACCGCAGGATGTCTTTAAAACAAAAAACACAGACTTAATGTGGGTACATAACTTCTGTTTTAATCACTTAGTTTTTCGGCTATCACTTACTTACTCACTGAAGTGGCGCTACAGTCCGCAATGAACCTGAGCCTCAACCAACATGCCCCTCCAATTAGCCCTGTTCTTAGCTAACTGCCTCCGATAGCGCACTCCAAGTTGGTTGAGATCGGTTTCTGTTTGTGCGCGCCACTTAAGGCGAGCTCTTTTTCTAATGCGTCCCACGTATGGCTGGGAATCGAAGACTGCTAGCCGGTGTATTGGTGTCAATTCGTTCTTCATGTCCTAGCAATCTTGTCAGAGTTAATAGGGGAGCCGAGGTAGACAAAGCCCCGTACCACCTCAAGTTTATATTTGTTAATGGTGACGTCCGTCCTGTCCAATTCGTCGGTGTTGTGTGTCCTTTCGTGTTGACACTATATACTTACCCTTACCCACATTTACTGCTAAACAAATTTTTGCCGCTTACTTTCCAATACTAGCAAATGCGAATATGTCATCGAGTTGAGTCCGACCAATGATGTCAAAATCGTCAGCGCATGCTAGTAGTTTCACCGATTTTTGGAAGATTGTGCCTCTGGAGTTTTGCACAATCCTCTCAAGAATCAAAGCAACTATGTGCTCACCGACAGCGCGTCGTCACATGACAGCGCATCGCCTGGTCTAAATCCTTTTTTGGCATCGAGTGTGTCGGTGAGGTCGTTTCCGACCCTGATGGAGCAGCGAAAATTCTCCATCGTCATCCCACACGGACGAACGAGTTTGGGCGGTATACCAAAACTAGACATGGCCCTGTATAGTTCGTCTCTATAGACGCTGTCGTATGCGGCTTTGGTGGGTAGAACTGGTGGTGGGTATCGATTTTGACTTCTTGGGTTTTTTTCAGGATATGCTGAAGTGTGAAAATTTGATCGGTTGTGGACTTTCCTGACCTAAAACCACAGTGATAAGGGTCAATCAGATTGTTGGTAAACGGTTTCAGGCGTTCACATTTTACGGATGATAGGATCTTGTAGGCAATGTTGAGGAGACTTAATCCTCTGTGGTTGGTGCATTTCAGAAGATATCCCCTTTTTTGTAAATCGGACAAACGATGCTGGGGTTCCATTCTTCAGGCATACTTTCTATCCGTGCAGATTTGGATTGCGAGTTGGTGGATGTTACTTACCAAGTCATCTCCGCCGGCTTTATAAAGCTCGGCGGGAAGGCCGTCATTTCCGGCAGCCTTAAGCTTGAGTTTAGATATTGCTATTCTCACTTCACTCAGGTCATGTGGTTGGCAGTTTTCGCTGTCGTTGCCAATATCAGCCTGACAGCGGAATGTCGTTCGTCTTCGTCGTTTAACAGACTGCAGGAGTGATTCTTCGGGGACTAGTGCGACATTAAGCGGCGTCTCCTTAGAAGAAAGTCCAATTACAATTTATCCGAAACAATCATGTTGGCGTGGCAGTTATAGTAATTGGAGATCACCACTGGTCTATATGATCTCTAATGATCTCAAATATTATTCCTGAGTGATGGAGATTACTTAGACCAATAGTGATCTCCATTGACTGTGACTTTAAAGTCAACACGACTCAAGAAGAAGAATGGTGCAGCGATACATCCATCTTAAATCCGGTACCAAGCTGAACATTTTTAATGCAATGAAACTTCGTAAATGCTTTCAGTAGAAGCCAGCTCCAAATGAGAAAATTAACGAAAAAATGATTCATATCTAAACCTGTTAAGACGTGCAGATAAGCAACTAGCAAATGTCCTATACTGCTACCAAGTTGTAATTACTGCCATCCAGGGAATACAAACTGAGCAAACGAAGGATACAAACAATTGTGGTATTTAATGCGGCCCGTGTTTAAGTCTACTGGGTACTTAGGCAAGTCTTATTCTTCGACGACATCACCAAACGCATTGTGACCATCGGAGGAAAATGATGCATTCACCAAGTATTATTTCTACGAGCCCATCCGCAATACTAAGAGTGCTACTGAGTGATTCCAATGCCAACACAAATGTTGAAGAACGGTTTGAAGTCCTTATTTCGGTACCATTTGCGTTGATGGGTTGTGGTGATGAAGATTCATACAAGCTGTACAGCGACATCGATCTGAACAGAAAACAGCTTCTGATAATTACGTCTACGATGATTTGGATATGTAGAGCGAATAGACACCAACACCTATGCTCGCGGCCTTCAATTCCTAACTAGATTTCGAACAAAATAAAGAAAGCCCGAACTTTTCGAGCATCTATCATAAAATAACAATATTTCCATCTTGTAACGACTCCTCAACAAAATAAATGTTCTAAGATTAGATTAACTGTCGTACAATGTATATGGGAGGCCTAACAAGGAGTTCGGTTTTGTTATCGATAATACACGTTACGTCTTGACCAAAGTCTACATTTTAGTTGAGTTAGAAGATATTTTACAAAAGCCTTCCTATTCAAGACGTTTTACGTGTGGAAAAATGTTGCACATCAAACATGTATTGATCTTGTTGCGCTATAAAGACGATCCATGTTCTAGATTACAATCGCTTCAAAACGTTTGTAAAGTTTATTGGATTTCATAGCTTTTCAAAAAAACCGTGTAGCATAAAAATCCATTCTCAATGGAAATAACCCCGGCTCTGCAATGGAAATGTAATTACTAAAACAGAGAAGTCACATCCAAATGGGGTAGAGGCCATTCATTAAATTTCAGTTTTCTTAGTTTGTTTCCAAACCAATGTGTGGTATGATTATATAGGGGCCACTTGCACTTTTTTTATTCAATTATCCGCTAATTGAGCTGATCTCAACCTGAAACCTCTTGATAGTTGAAGAAGTGTGCCTCCCTTTCCATTTTGGTATATTTTCTGCAACCCAAATATAAGCTCATATCTTTTCACCTTTCGGATCTTCTTTAAAATGTTTTTTTTTTATACATGAAATATTTGAATACACTTAGGTCTTAATTGTCTTCTCTCATTTCGTATGCATTTCGTTTGGTAATATCTACAATCCGAAGCGTGCTTGTCTGACATAATCCCGCCATAAGCTCCACCCATGGAATTATTTCCTCAAAAGGCACTAATTAACCGCTTTATTAACAAGAAATGCTAATAAGGACATTTATCACATCAAAACCTTCGCAATTTGCATATTTCTCGCGCCCTGTTACTAGTTCATTGTCATGTCACAAATTCAACACATTCGCGTGTCAAATTAGCCCCACAATTTACAATTCCGCACGGATGCAAACCAATTACAAGTTAACCATTCTTTGTTGTTCGCCCAGTTAGTGAGTTCGCCGCGGTCTTCGGTCCCTCTGCCTGTGTCAAATGCTCATGCCAAACACGAATATTGTGACAATGGTGAGAAAAAATCTCATCTCATTAGATACACCGGGCGGAGAGGTAGACCTGCTTTGATGACGGCTGCGCGGCTCTATACGATTCGATCTTGAGTCTAAAGCCTTTAAAGTAAAAAAATAATCAAAGTTGTATCTTATGTATATGGGATAATGAGGTTGGCATGGTATTCTCTTCTAGTGGTTAAAACGCTTTGTTTTGTAGGCGAGCAAGCGCCCGATGTCAACACCGCAATTGTTGGCACTCGCGCGCTTCTGCCCTCTGCATAATTTAATTGTTTAATTACCTGTTCCCGTTTGCTGGTGTTTTACATGCAACCAAACGTGGTGGTTAATGCAGATGACATTTCGGTTGGCTCACCATACTTAGTCATCACGATAGTGTTCCAAGGAAAGGGAAATAGGAACACGTTCGATTTGGTAGTCAATGGAGGTAGGGAAACGAAGTAGGCCTACTTTGACTGTAATAGGTATTGATTGACAGGGATGGATTTATGGAGTGTATGTGAGGCGTATGGGCGCCAAGAATTGGTTAAAAATGTGTGGAATTAATGTTTGATTTAGATTTCTTAATCGATACATCATGTTTTGTTATTTAATTTTACATGTTTTTGAGGAGCAAATTGGTTTATGTAACCTTTTAGTTTGATACTCCATTTCTTATCCCATATTGTAGTACAAGGTGGGCCAAAGGAGATCAGCCTATTGGAAGATCCTATTGTTTTTGCAAATTGCCTTCAATGTCAAATCGGTTTTGACATTTGTGGACTAGCCATTACACCCACTCAAAGTTACTGCATGGTGCGCTGTTCTCACTGGAGGAGTCATGGTGCCAGTTTTTTCGAGAACGCCGCTGGTCAGACGATCACAGTAGACGGTGCGCGCTATAGGGACATGTTCACCGAGTTTTTTTTCCGCAATTGGACGAATTAGGACTGGAGGACATGCAGTTCCAACAGAACGGAGCAACGGCACACACTGCGCGAGCCACAACCGATATTCCCAAAGCCAAACAACATCGTAGGACTTCCTTTGGCCCACCTTGTACATTAGTCTTGAAACATCATATCTGCTAAGTCTCGGAAGTTGAGTCGATCTCGCCGACTGTCGTTAAATTGTAAGCTTTGGCGATGAAATGGCACAGTGCCTTTAGTCCATATTTGATTTGTGACCCATCTAGATTTGTGAACTTGTCATTTGTCATTTGTGAACATATCGATTACAAGTCTTTACAAAAATTCTCTGACTTGATGGCACATCGATTGTGGTCTTAATGGATTTGATGGAATCATTATTTCCTACTGATACAGTCGATCATGCAAATGTTGGCGGCTGTCGTTCATTCTGATTGCTATTACTTTTCCTATCCAGAGCTTTTTCTAAATTTCTTGGAGAAAGTTGTCGTATGCTTTTTCCAACATGTTTTCTGTGGTTATTTCCGAAAACTCGTAGGACACATAAATGCAATCTTTTAAGCATTAACCGAAGGAGATGAATATTGCACTGGCATTTTGCCAAATACTGTTGAAAAATGCTAATCTGTATTTTACCATAAGACAAATATTTATGATTGTATTAGATTTGGTGATTAGAAGTTAGTTATACACTTTTTCTCAAATGATAGGGCCTATCGTATTGACAGCGTATGCACATAATATAAAGTCGGCTGTTATATTTTCTACTTAAGATTCACTTTTTACTTCATTCTTTTATAACTAATCCTAAATTAACTAACTAAACCTAGTAGGCGACTGTTCTCCATCGTTATTGTTCATACATTTCGGTCTAAAACTAACAAGGCTTCTTGGTGATTATTTATTATTTTTAAAGAAAACTTGAAAACTTTGAATGAAATCATATTTTTCTTTAAATAACCGAAATAACTTAAACCTTGCAGGTGGCCATGGCTCAAAGGAATGCGTAGTTGACTCCAAAGCCAAGCGCTGCGGGTTCAAGCCCCAGCTTCGGCAGCATTTGTTTTCTACGAAAATTGCCAGCTTATCTGAGGCCACCTGTGCGATAACATGAGACAATATAAATCGATGTCTCCTCCTCTGTGCCACGTAGGTTTATGTTATGTGTCTTTCCTTCTATGTATCTATCCGTCTCTCTCTGTTGTATAAATGTCTTGATCTGTCCCAGCCGATGGCCTCAGTCGCCAGTGCTGTTATGTGTCTGTAGTTCGTTGCATTCATGTGCGAAGTACTGTGATGTCAATGTCAATGTCGAAACTTAAACCTGACTCGAATATAACCAGGGTTGCAAGCGTTCGTTGCCATATGCCCCAAGTGGTCGCAAATTTTGGGTCTTTGGGCGTCCGGTCAGCTGACTTAGTAGTCCATCAGGGTGCATAGATTCGTGCAATGCTTAAGCCTCGGTCGACTATGGGCAGAGTTCCAGGCGCCTGTCTAAGCCCCTCCCAAGATTATTAGATAACATAGTCTAGTTTAGACTTGAGAAAGCACTAAATTGCCATCATAAGCAAGCCACAAAAATTCGACTTGCTGTATTCCAGTAATAATGAATCCCTGTGATCAGGCTTTTGTCGCTAGCTATTGCACTTGCTTATTGCGAGTGTTAGTCAAAACGCGGTAGAAACAATTTACCAGCTGGAGTAGTAGGGACGCTACTAACCATTGTACGAAGAGGGAAGACGAAGGGTAAGGAAACTTTATCTACAGAAACACGTTTAATCTAATCCTCTCACAGCCTAAAGTATTATGAATACATTTATAGTAGTCTCATTTTCGTTACACTTTTTTCGTTTCATAAAATCCATTTCACAGTATCGCAAAAGACGTTTCAACACCCCTATTGTAAATTATTTGTATAAATGAAACTAAAGAAAGTTCATATATCAATGAGTCATCTCGTTGCTTTTCATTTTTAAATCTACTACACGTATTATTTTTTACACATTCCTAACTTTGCCCACATCTCTACTACAAAAGTTTCTCCTGACGACCGCAATCTATTACCCACACCTGTCATGGAATGAAATTCAACAAATTGGCAGCAGAAATTGTCATCGAAATTATATTTTGTTCGATCTGGGGTTTTGGTTATCATATTTATAAGAGTTTTCTCTGATAAATAGCTAAGCTAATTAGTAAAATGGTGATTTTAATTGTTTCTTCGTGTTCTAATTACATATTTATGGATATATTTCTCAAAAGTGGTTTGTGAATTGTGGAAATATTTTCGATGTGTTGTGGATCTTGTTTTTCAGTTGTCAAAATTTGTTCTGCTATCAATGATATTGTTGTATGTTATGTGTAAGGAATGTGTAATTGTGTTTCATAGTGTTCATAGTGTTTCAAAACATTTTCTTCTTGTGTGTGAATCAGCGCTTTCATCATTTGGCAACAAAATTCTAGCAATAATGGATCTAAAGTTAAGTTGTTACTGTCCCGTCGGGGACCCTGTTTGCACTTAGTAATCGGTGAGACTTTTCAATTATTTCAATACAATTTCAGAATCATTATTTCGCCTGAATACAAATAGTTACATGAAAAACATACTGCCAATGCAGCGAGCTCTCACCAATTATTTTTCAACGAATTAATATATTTTACATCAACTCATCTTCTTCTATGTACTTTGTAAGGCACGCCTATAATCGGTCTTCAATACTGTTTCTACATGCTTTGAGATTAACAGATTATCTTAAAACGAGTCATAAGCCGAAGGCTGGGATTCGATGATTCTTTCAGCTGAATCATTATTGTAAATTCGTTCGATGTGGCCGAGCCACATGTGATTTTATTATTTTATTATTAGCTCATAAAGTTCATGTTTTTATATTCTTCTCCATTCGCTTTCTTTGCGTACAGGCCCTAAAATTCGACGATGAAATTTTTCTATGTTTGGAAATGCTTTTTCCGAACTGATTGTTGCATCGCGTTGCCTACCTACAGTGTTAGGGGATACAGCCGATTGTATCCCGAATTCCGTCATCGCTTTATAAAGCTCTGGGCGGATGCTATCAAACGCTGCCTTGAACTCGATGAAAATCTGATGTGTCTTGACTTGAAATTGGCTTACCTTTTGCGGGTTTTGCCTCAGTGCGAAAATTTGGTCTATGGTCGATCTACCGGGCCGGAAACCACACTCGTAAATGCCGATAAGCGTGATGCCGTAAGGCCATTGAAACAGTTGGAAAGGATCTTAAAGGCGACATTTAGCATTTAGTATAACCAGGATCATAATCTTCGTGCTTACTGCATTCCTACTTTTCGGGCTGTTTGACTTAAAAATGTTCACACAAAAATCCAGATTTTGGATAATTCGTCATTGCAATCTTCAATTTTGCAATGTATACGTTTTTGGACATGTTCTTCTTACCTTCAAACATTTTCTGAACTCCTTGTTGTGTATGATTTTGTTACTCGCCAAAATCATGTTCATCACAAATAAAGTTAGTTTTCTCTTAGAGGTGTAAAGTTTTCCTTCATCTTAAGGCGTGTTTTTCGGGAACAGTCCCCTCGTCTGTTGAGTGCAAGGTTGCGCGTTCAATCCCAACCAAAATCCATTTCACTTTTATTTAAAAGAAATAAAAAGGTCGGTGTAATACCTGAAGTATGCACACCATCTTGAATTTCTTCAAATTTAACGAACACAAGAAAAAGTGACTCCCCGAAGCTAGTTCGGACACCACCCATGGAGTTTAAGTCTCCACTACATCGAAAATCTTTCCTATCCTCTCTTTCTTCTCCTTCTCTAACGCTCGTACTATGGTAACATATAAAGGGTATTCATTACCCCTTGAGTACGTGTAAATTATAAAAAAAAAAAAACTTACTTAAATAATTGGCGCTACAGTCCGGAATGAACCTGGGCCTCAAACAGCATGCCTATCCGTTAAGTTGGTTGAGTTGGTTGAGTTCGGCTTCTACTTGCGCGCGCCACTTAAGGCTAGGTCTTCCTCTACTGCGTCCGATGCGACGTCTGGCTTGGAATCGAAGACTTTGCTTGCCGGAGTATTGGTGTCCATTCAATCTACATGTCCTAGCCATCTTAAACGTCCAATGCGGAGTCTTTTGACTAGGGGCATGTCGCTGAACAGCTCGTATAGTTCTTGGTTGAACTTCCTCTCCATACCCCGTCAACGCAAACGGGAACGAAGATTTTTCGAAGAATTTTCCTCTCAAATCGACCAAGGATTTCTTCATCCGCTTTTGAGACAGTCCATGCTTCAGCGCCGTAGAGCAGGACTGGGATGATTAGGGTCTAATATAGGATCTCCTTAGTAATTCGAGTGAGGGATTTACTAATAAATTGCCTTCTAAGCCTGAAAAAACAGCGATTGAAAAGAGTAATTCTTCGTTTAATTTCTGACAAGATGTTGTTGTCAGAGTTAATGGCGGAGCCGACCTAGACAAAGTCCCTTACTACCTCTAAGTTATATCTGTCAATGGTGAGTTTCTATCCGATTCGTCGATGTTGTGTGTCCTTCCGTGTTGACAGCATATACTTAGTCTTGCCCTCATTTACTGCTTAACCCATTTTTGGCTCTTCCTTCTGTATACTAGCAAACGTGGCTATGACATCTCGTAGCTGTACCGGATTTTTAAAAAACTGTGCCTCTGGTGTTGGCTCAGTACTTTTGCACAATCCTCTCAAGAATCAAATTTAAGAAGTCACATGGCTGCACATTGTCTTGCCTAAATCCTTGTTTGCTATCGAATGTGTCGGTTAGGTCGTTTCGGACTCTGATAGAGCAGCGAGAATTCTCCATCGTCATCCTACACAGACGGACGAGTTTGGGCGGTATACCAAAACTAGACATGGCTCTGTTTAGTTCGTTTCTATAAATGCTGTCGTATGCGTGCTTTGAAATCGATGAATAGGTGGTAGATATTGATGTAGACTTCTTGGGTTTTTTCCAGGGTCCACCAAGGTGTGAAAATTTGATCGGTTGTGGACTTTCTTGGCCTAAAACCACACTGTATCCGCTCGGCTGCCACTAAATATGTTAGTATTCTTGGTGGATATTACATTACTCCCTAACCAGGACTAGGCTTCTTTAATTTTCGTCTGGAAAACGCTACAATGATCGGGAAGGCGAAATGATATGCTAAGGTTAGGCATCTTAGAGAAAACCCCTCGCTCCACTCCAGATTCTGTTTTACACCCATCCGTGTAGAGTGAATCGAGTAATTGTTTTGAATCCTATCCTGGTCGTTATGGATCGTTGATTTGAAGCACAGATTATAAAGTCATACAGATGACGCACTGCATACAAGAAAAATTGTTCTGTGGCGGGTCGTACTGGTACAGCCCGTGACATGAAGCTGGTGATCAAAAGTTTCTGTGTTGTGTTCTCAATGCGTCATATTTGGTTGAAGTTATGCTTAAAACTGAGTTGGGAAGTGAAGGTTATTCAGTATCTTTGTAAGTTCACCTTGAGTGGGTGTCTACCGTCCACTGCGGTCTGTTTGCGTAAATACCTAGGGGCACTAGATGTAGGATAGCGCCTTGGCCTGCAGAGTGGGTTGTACATAGAACTCCACTAATGCAAGCTAATTCTTAGACTTACCATAGAAGGTTGTGTTTGGAGGCTGTTTTAAGAGCCGTCCACCAGGTAAAGACACCATACAGAAGAATAGATGAAATGATAGACACGTAAAGCCAGAGAGAAAAATGTGGTTGGTGGTTGCATACCCCATTTATTTTCGATTTGCCTTTTAACAAGTGTATGGTGGATTTCTTTACGTGTTCTTGGATTTTGGCTTTCCAGTTCAGTTCTATATCCAAAACCAGACTAGAGTTGGTTGATTAGTAGGCGAACTTGAGAGTGATGCCATTAAGTTTAGGAGAGTTAATGTGCTTAAAAGGACCAGTTCGGTTTTTTTCAGGATTCGCACCAAGTCCACATCTGGAGAGAGTTGAGACAGAGCATACTAATCGAGTGCGAATAAACAGATTTAGGTAGCACTGACCATGGTCATAATATCTGAATTGTTTGGAAGACATCGCTTTGATGATCCAACTTGTGCTTTATATATCTTCTAAAATTGTCCAAAACCGTTGTATATCAAAAAAATCTTGGCCCAATTTTGAAGAATCTTCATTTTAGCCAGCTCGACCGTACAATCACCGTGTAAGATAGTACTCATCTACACAGATTAAGAGATCTTGTTGATCTAATAAAATACAAAGCAATTCTTTGATATGATAAACACACTATGTAACCTGTTTTGCAACTTTAAAAGCTCTCTCATTTCAATAAATTTTAACCAGATTATTGGAAACCATCTTGCAAACCAAATCAGCAGCCGTCCAGGTATATGTAAGTCAAGCCTAGACTAAATCCAGCCCTGTGTTGGGCAAAATATATTCAAACACATATCCCACCTAATGTTAGCGTTTTCGTAACGAAAATAAATCTCGCCTTGCACCCGCCTATACCTTCTATGTCTCCGTCTCATTTCTATACCTTTATGTGTTTCACCCAATCGAAGAAGAAGAAGCACTTTAATCGAGCGATTAAAATTCCACACCACATCCTCGATGACTTTTATATGTGTTAATATTAAGTTTATTATTTAAATCAGCACGTGTTTTCGAATTTAATATTTAAGACGAGCAGGCATGCCAAAGTGTCAAATTATACCGATGGGCCTCACAAACTATATATCTCTATGTCATCTGTGCTTGGTTTTACTTTGTCGTTAGAAGTTCTGAATTTTTAATTTTTTGTTTGTTTTCTATCTGAACACACCAATAGGCCCACAGCATGTAGCAGTAGTAGGCTTTTATTTTATTAACCATTACGAGATCACTTTTTTTTTTACTATACCTACGATAGGCCATATAAAAGAAATGGAAAGAAAGGTCTAAGGCGTATTGTAGATTTTGGAAATTTTTTGGGTGTGATATGTAATGCTAATTCATTATATTTGTTTGACAATCGATATGGAGGACAATTTTATGATTTCCGTTCGTCATTTGGATTTTCGAAGGGACGTGAGTTCGTGACACGTAGGTCTATGATTGACATGGGGAATATTAAAGTCATATTTTGATAGTTGAAGTTGTCAAGAGGGTTCCTTGTGCAGAATATTCATTCAAACAGATATTGACATAATAGGTTATTTGGATATCGTGCAGTCGAACAAGAGAAATGCTGAAGGTGTCTTTTTTTTGTGCTAGCCAGGTTTGGAAATGTGCGGAATATTTAATGAACTTTCTGTGTTTGGTGTATTTGATTTTACATGAAGTTTTGGCACATACCATTTTGAATTTCTATCGGAACGTAGAACAGCGGCGCCTGAATACTTTAGGCTAATTTCTAAAGATTGTTTTTTCAGATAAGAGCTTATTTTTATAATTTAAACAATAAACGAACTGAATATTTATTAGCCGATATTGATCACACTTTTATTGCCCACTCAATCGAAGTGGAAAATATTGCGAGCATATGCACAGCAGGGGGAAGCTTTGATCTTTTGTAATAAAACAGAAAGTTGCCAGTAATTAAGACTAATTAATGGCTGCTTTTTAAGGCACCGACGGGTCTATAAACGGGTGCAACTGGATTGTATTTTGGGGCTGTGCTAGTGTTTACTTTGAATTTTGTTTGTCTTGCAGATGGTAATGAAAGCAATTACATATTGTTTTTACGAGCATTCGATTTTTGGATGGCTTTGAAATTTAGCAACTTGTGAACAGAGAGGTTTTGAACAGGTTGCTTATAGAAGTGATTAGACTAAGGCTGATGATGTTCGCTTGGCTTACCGGCTGGCATTCTGTCAGCAAGACAATTCTTTCCTTCAGCGACAAAAAGCCGCAACGAACTAAGCTTTAACATTCGCTTTGAATTCTTAAATGAGCCAAGGCTATCAGCCTTGTGTTAGGTTTCTCGCGTCCACCAGTAAGAAACCCTTGGTTTGATGAAGAATGCCGAGAAATACTCGTAGCCATTGAGCTCTATAAGCAAAGAAGAAGGAAAATACACCAGCTATTCAGAAAAAGAAAACAACGAGCAAGAAAAATTCGCGATCGAGGATATAGAGAGGTAATACTGCAGAAGTTATGTTTGCAAGTTTTACCAAAGTTTAAAAATTCAAATTCAATAATACAAATTCCTGTCGAAGAACAAGGAAATATTATAGTTGAGGCAGAGTCAATGCTGAGGATATGGAAGAACCACTTCTGTAGACTGTTGAACGGCAATGGCGAACAACATTCCGCTGCCAGGCAGAACAAACCATTCAATACTGGCGACGACAGCGAAAACCACCACTAACCGACCTGAGTGAAGTGAGGATTTTTTTTCCGTGGGCTGGTGGAAATCTCAAAAGACATGATGAGCACGTGCCCAAAGTAGTGTGAAACTTTAACCCACTAAAACCACCACCCTTTTTGTATTTGTATTGCAACTAAGTATGCGACTTTTATCTTGAAATTTTTTTATCACGAGTAATGAATGTTTGGCAGGTAACTTTCCTTTGAGAGTTCCTGCTTTTCCGCAATTTATAGCGCGGTTTGTTATTATCGGGCCAAATCTAAGGGCTTAGTTCTTTAAAAACGCCACAATAAACTTGTTCCGTCAAAAATTTGGAGGACCGTTGTGTTAACGTGTCCCAGTAAACGTTTTTTTATATTTGCGTGCAAAATTTTTCGTTTCATCCTTAATCGCGGGAATAAAGAGATCTCTGCGTAGATCTTCACTCCTTATATACCACGCCGCATTGACGAATAATTTTAACATTTTGTTTTCAAAAGCTTGTAAATAGTTGTATGTATAGTTGTATACCATATGTCCAGACCGGTTTTAGCACTTGCTTCTAAAGGGTGGTTAAATTTTAAGGACCGATGTTGATTTTGCATGAAACACAGATTATTTAGGAAATTGTGTTCATTTCTTTTTATTATGATAATGTTGGTATGGTTCAATTGTGTATGGAACAAAATATCGGTCAAATGGCTGCCACGACCTCGACGGCACACCTCTATCCGATGGTCCCAATTTTCGATGACTCTGAGGCATAATTGAGGTTATATGCCGTTAATGTGCCGAATTATCTCATCCTTTAGCTTTTGAATTGTTGCTGGCTTATCGACGTACACCTTTTCTTTCAAATTACTCCAAAGAAAGAAGTCCAACGGTGTCAAATCACATGATCTTGGCGGCCAATTGACATCGCCACCACGTGAGATAACACGGCCATTGAATTCGCAAAAGAGCCATTGTTTCGTTAGCTGTGCGGCAAGTGGCCCCGTCCTGTTGAAACATCCATATCTTCCAATTTGGGTGATAACAAGTTCGTTATCATCTGACGATAGCGAACACCATTCACGGTAGCTGCCTGACCGGCCTAATTTTGGAAAAAATACGGCCCGTTGATGCCGCCAGCCCATAAACCGCACCAAACAGTCACTCTTTGTGGGTACAATAGTTTTTCGACAGTCACTCTTGCATTAACATTCGCCCAAATGCGACAATTCTGCTTATTGATGAATCCACTGAGGTGAAAATGTGCCTCATCACTGAAGATGACTTTCTTCAAAAATTGATCATCCCCTGTTGCCATTTCTTGTCAACATTCTGACCATTGACGGCGCTTGAAATGGTCAAGAGGCTTTAGTTCTTGAGTCAATTGCACCTTGTAAGCATATAAATGCAAGTCTTTATGCATAATGCTCATCAACGATGAGCGTGAGAGGTGCAATTGTTGGGCACGACAACGAGTTAAGGTGTACGGCTTTTCAGCCACACTATCGCGAACAGCAGCAATGTTTTCTGCATTACCTGCTGTACGAGCATGCACTGGTGTTTCCACATCTCCTACAGACCCGGTTTGCTCAAATTTTTGCACGATTTTTGCGATTTTACGCACATTTGGACGATTAAATTACCCGACAAAATCAACAAGAGCACTATATGCATGTTGATTTGAACGCTCATTTTCATAAAAAGCCTGAATAACTTAAACGCGTTACTCGATTGTGTATCTGTGGTTCAAACTGAGTTAGTCAGAAATTGAGAAATATCAAATGAAATCCAGAAAAAACCTTGACGTTAAGGTTCACATTCAACATCAGGCCTTAAAATTTAACCACCCGTTATAATACCAGCTTTTTATCAAGGTTAAGCTTCGAATATTTTCCGAGTAACCAGTACAGTTTTCTGTATTTATTTTTAAGTTCTTCGCATTTCTTTTTTACATGCGACCTCCATTTTAATTTTGCATCGAGTGTCATTCCGAGATATTTCGCTTCATTTGCAAAAAGGAATCGAACCGTATTGAGAAATACTTGCAAATTGTTTGTCCGTTTATACGAAAAACCTACATGAATCGATTTGCTCTCGCTAAATGCAATCCGCCTGGATTTTTTCCATTCGTTAAGAGCGTTTTGTAGTCTCGTATTTCTTTCCTCTATTGTTGTGCCAACTGCTAGTATAGCTGTATCGTCAGCAAACGTGGTAACCATTGTATCATTTGTTTGTGGGATATCAACTGTAAATGACAGGTACAAGAGTGGTCCAAGGACGCTCCCTTGGGGTACTCCTGCCAATATTTCGTTGAACTCTGAATATTCGTTTCCAAGTTTCACACGCAAGAGTCTATGCTCCAGATACAAGACAGGATTTTATTTAATTTTTCAGGCAGATGTTGTCGAAGTTTGTATTGAAGGCCTCTATGCCAAACCTTGTCAAAAGCTTGCGACACGTCAAGAAATACGGCTGAGCAATTTTTCTTTTCTTCGAAAGCATTCTCAATTACATCAGTAATTCGATGAAATTGGTCCACAGTCGAATGTTTACTTCTAAACATAAATTGATGGTCAGGTAAAAGGCGTTTCTGCTCATTAATAGGATGTAAGCGAGTGAGTAATATCCTTTCAAAAACTTTTAAAATGATTAGAAGAAGTGAAATAAGATTTTATTTCATTCGGTGATTTTCCTGGTTTGAGAACCATAATCACATCCGTGACTTTCCACTATCCATTTACAATGTTGAGTAAACTCCTCATGCTTTTCGGGGCCACATTTTAAATAGTTCTCCTGTAATTAGGTCAAAACCCGGACCTTTTTTAGGCTTAATTTTTGTATATCCCGTTTAAGCTCGTCAATACTTGCATATCTTATTATATTGCTATTGTAGTCTCGAATACATTAACGTTTTCATGTTACGCTGCGCCATCGAATGGCTTAAATGTTTCCCGAGATGTGCGATAAAAACGTCTGCTTTTTCCTTATCGGTTAGGTGAGGATAGCAATATCTAAACGCAAGCCTAGAAAGGCTGTGGGAAATTAGGCTCTTCCAGAAGAGCTTATAAAGCCGGCGGAGATGAATAAGTAAGTAACATCCACCAACTCTTAAGCCAGATCTGGTCGGATGAAAGTATGTCTGAAGAATTGACCTCAGCATCGTTTGTCCGATCCACAAACAAAAAAGAAACACGTTGAGCTGCGCCAACTTCAGATGTATAAGTTCTTTCGGAAACGACATCGCCAACACATTCGATACCAAAAAAGGATTTAGGCAAGGCGATTCACTGTCACGTGACTTCTTCAATTTGATTCTTGAGAGGATTGTGCAAAACTCCCGACCTAAAACCAGAGGCACAATTTTTAATCAATCAAGTTGTTGATGAACGATATCATACAAGATCTTGTAGGCGATGCTCGAGAGCCGTATACATAATGTTTTTAGTGAATGTCTACCCTAGTTCATAGTTTCGGTAAATCAGAGCTTCAGAGGTATCGGGTTTTTCAACAGGGACGCTACAAAAGTTGAGCGACAGGGACAGCAAACGACGCCATATTTCTTGCCGCTGTTTTGACATTTCTCTTCAATAAGGTTTGCCATTTCATGATGGAAAGATATACGATCCAACAACGAGTCGAAATTATTAAAATTTACAACCATAAATCGGAGTCAGTGGCCTCAACGTTAAGAGCGCTACGTCCAATTTATGGTCGTCATAATCGTCCTAGCAGATCAACAATTGAGCTTCTAGTGGAAAAACTTGAATCCACAGGCACAGTAGTAGTGTCGAGAATATTGCTGCCGCTGAGGCTTCAGTGGAAGAAAGCCCAAATGTGTCTCTCACAGGTCGTTCTCAAGCGTTGGGCATCTCTGTGACGTCGTTTGTGGCGAATTTTGCGAAAAGAGCTTGGCCTAAATCCTTACAAGATTAAATTGACGCAAGAACTGAAGCCGCTTGACCACCAGAAGCGTTGTATGTTCGTGAATTGGGCTGAGCAACAACTTAAAAATGATTCGGATTTTCATCGAAAAATCATCTTCAGCGATGAGGCTCATATCTGGCTGTATGGCTTCGTCAATAAACAAAACATGCGGTATTGGTCAGGCAGCAATCCACACGTACTCCATGAGTCATCATTGCATCCCGAAAAAATTACGGTTTGGTGTGGTTTATGGGCCGGCGGCGGCGTCATTGGGCCGTACTTCTTCCGTGATGATCAAGACCGGCACGTTACTGTGAATGGGAATCGCTACCGTTCAATGATAACCGAATATTTTTGGCCCCAATTGGATGATATGGACTTGGAGGACATGTGGTTCCAACAGGACGGCGCCACAAGCCACATAGCGAATGCCACAATCAATTTATTGGAAACCAAGTTTGGAGAACGTGTTATATCACGAAATGGTCCAGTCGCTTGGCCGCCTCGGTCGTGCGATTTGACGCCGTTAGACTATTTCGTGCGGGGCTACGTCAAGTCTATGGTCTATGCCAACAAGCCAAATGAAATTGCAGCAGTATCGGCCGATTTATGCTTGAAAACCGTCGAAAATTGGGTTCAGCGTCTGGACTTCTGCAAGCGTGCCCGTGGTGGCCATGCAAAAGAAATCCAGTTCCATACATAATGGCATCGAACGTACTTTCACAGGAATAAAGAACTTCATTGATTTCCAAAACTGTTTTTGTTTTATTTAAAAAAAACTTTTGTAGCGCTCTTATTGAAAAACCCCTTTACTACTACTACTACAGTATACACCCCTCAGATCTTCGCTTCTTTTAACTCTTCCATCTGTTTTCATTACCATCAATAATTTGTTGTCTTTTAAGTCTTTTTCTAGGATATGATCATTTTTTTTTCGAACTCTCCGTTATTATAATTGACTTCACACATATTATAATATCAAATCATCATATGTGATGATTTTAAGGTGTCAGGCTGGTTTTAAAAATCACTTAAAGGTTAAGTGAATTCCCCTCTATTTCTTAAATAATAAATGTCCACTCCCATACTTTAACACAAATATCGCTTACTCATAGTTCACCTCAATACTACCACTCAAGATGGGCAGTCACAAGTACCTATAAATTCCTCTTCGTTCTTAAACCGCTCCCATCACTTCCTGCTGTCGACTTACATTCACATCATACCTCAAAATATCAACTCAATTAAATAACCCTTAGCGTCGTGTTTGGCCAAAAGGGATTCTTTATGCAATATTTGTCGCCAGAACGGAAACCATTTGGCGAATAAAAAAAAAATAATCAGCTCGCACAAAGATTCGCAAAACCTTAACGACAGATAATAAAGGATTGTGCCTAGCCACGAATATGTGTAATGGCAGACGAACAACCACTACCTGTTATACCTGCCAACAGTAATAGTATCAATAAAGCGATGCAAACGAGCCCTCAACATATCGCCAGTTCGATAAAATATGCAAACACATATTTTGTTTTTACATTACACATTTGCTTTTGTTATTCTTCCTTCGTCCGTCTGGGCATTTTCTTTTCCCTTCTTTTTCTGTTCGTACATATATACAAATGAATCTTATAGAACGCACTTGCTGCATACACAAATCCAATTTGGAGTGGCCAGAACGTTTGATTTGTGCGACCAATGACTAAAAGGAAGCTCTCAATGCTTTGGTAAATTACTTTGCATAACAGTGGTTGAAATAAGAGGTGTGCACTGTTCGCACTGTACGCATATTCCGCCATCAAAAGCCGTCACAATTGTTTGACAATTCATATTTGGACATCTCCATACGAGTATGCAAATATTATGCCACAGAGTCGCAGATTTGGCTACAATGACATAATTAGTTTGAATGGGTATATTTGCACCCGAGGTACATTGATCGACAATAATGTCCAATTGCCAATCAGTCAGGTTGGGTTCATCAAGTATAGGCAGGTACACTTGAAGAAATTTTTATTAACTTTTTGCTGGATACGGAACCAGGAACTCTGTTGGTGAAGAGATGAATAAATTTATGAGAATTCCAAACCGATGAGGACCGTTACATTATACAAGGCAGCTTTTTTTAGATCCTGCGAATCATGTCAGACTTAGAGGTCTAGCATTCGCAATTGATAAATTTTAAATCCGATTTTCTTGTCGTCTCGAAGGGACTAGGATTCGACGATTTTCTTGGTTCTTATAACAGCTATCGATCTAGTCTTCAAAGTGTGCGTTTGTTTCTCCTGCGTTAAAGATAATCAAAATGTCTGAAGACGTAAAAGTCGTTTAAACAGTGCCAAAACCCTGTTCTTGATGACAGCATTAAATGCTCGTTCTTTTGCAATAGGTTTCTCCATAAATTTTGTTCAAATGTTAAGCAACGAACTATAGGGAACGAAAACGTTTGTAGATATATCGATGCAACAAGGGTGAGAAATACCCAATACAAATCTTTTTTTTTTTTTTTTTTGATTAATAACGTTGTGTCTGCTATTAACGTTTTAACGGGGAAAAATTGTGATATCGACAGAAAACCCAAGGAGATGTAAGACTGACTACCCTATACGCCGTTTTTAAAAGAGCATATAAAAACCTTCTCCGAAAAAAGGGCGTCATGTTGCGCTTTCTCTTGAAACATAAAGAGTCTTTAATTAGCGTCTTGACAATTTCAAACTTTCAGCGTGAACGCATCCTTGAACCGACTAACTAACTGACAATGTCAACATAATTAGTAAACTCAACAGTTTCGTTGCAACTTTAAGAGTGTTAACGCCAATTAAGAAAATTTATAGTCCAGTGAACAAAATTGAATCAAAATATTCGCAAAACATTTTACCCGAAGTTTGGAGAATATTTCTACCGAAGAGGACGAACCAAATCAGGACGAGCAATATCACGGCGTGATCAAGAAGTGGTCCTTTCCCAGACCACATTATGGCGAATTATGCGGAAGAATATTGGCCTTCACTTTTACAAGATCAAGCTGACTCATGAATTAAGGAACTTGATCATATAAAGCGACGTACGTTCTCGAAATGTATCGATGTAGAGATTTTTTGGTTAAACGGCTAAATATGCGTTAGTGGACTGGTGAGAACCTTCATGTGCTTCATGAAACAGCTCTTCATCCGCAAAAAGTCACTGTTATGTGCGGTTGATGAAAATGACCGTCACATTATGGTAAATGGTATTCGCTGTAGAGACATGTTGGAACATTATTTCTTGGAGCAATTGCATGAATCAGAAATCAGTAACATGTGGTTCCAACAAGACGGTGCCATAAGCCATGCAGTGGGTGCAACAATCGAGTTATTGATGTCGATTGGCCGCCGAGATCGTGTGACTTAACGCCTCTAGACTTTTTTATGGGGCTACATTGAACCATTGGTCTATGCCAACAAGCCGACGACGTGACGTTTTAGTCTTAGGGGGTCAGATTAAATATTGAACGAGAACAGCGGCCTTATTGGTCGAAATGTACGCCCGAGTCATCGATAATTGGGTTCAACGTATCGACCGCTGCATACGTTCCTGTAGTGATCATGTGAATAAATTCGAATTCCATTCATAAACGATTTAAAAGTAATTCAAGACAATAAAATTGTTTTCGAGATATCATTAGTTTGCACTCTTTTAAATAAAAAATTGCCATGTCCTTAGTAAAAGACTCTTTAGAAGAAGCCTTTAAACCAGAAGAGCCATCATTATCCATATTCACAAATTTACAACGTTAATATCAACCTTAGGCATTATTTCTTTTTATAGGACCGCCCAAAGGGTTATAATTTCTTTTATAGTGTTTGTTGCTTAATTCTTTATTTGGTTTTTGCCCAGCGTGGCCATTTGAAGAAAAGTGGAAGCAGGGAAGAGAGATCGTAAAATACTTGGGTGTATTGGAGACTCCGTGGGTGGTGTCCGAACTATTTTTTAGGTGGTTGGTGGTGTTTTAATTCTGTTCGTTAAATTTATAGAATCTTTTTCGAAAGTGGATAATACTTTATGTCGGCTTTCGACCAAACTTTTATTTTATAACATTTAATTAAACTATGGTTTTATTGAGTTTTCCTTAAAATAAATGTTGATGTGGTTCAAAGAGGGCCCTGCATGTGCCATTAATGCCCCATATTTCATTTTGTTCATATGGTTTGCCCCATCACCATTTTTTCGTCGCAGCCAATATAAAAGCTCGACTGTTCAAACTGAAAATGGTACGAAAAAGATACTTTAAGCTTAGTCGCTTAATAGGTATGCATATTATAACCAGAGTCTGTAATAGTTGAGTAAAGCTAACAGCTACCTTAAAAAATATGACGGTAAAGATATACGGAAATACTGGAAAGAGGTTTCCGAAGGAGTGTTTCATGTATTTAAAGGGATTTGTATCTGACTAGGCCCGAATAGCATATTTTAGATGTGAAAATGAAAATTCGAAGTCCCAGTCGATGCTGAGAATATATGGAAGAGTGTGTAACGGTTGTATATTCATAAAGTCTCAGCTGATGCAATCACTTTTTAAAAGCTTCAGTTCAATGCAGGACTGGACTGTCAATCAATCACGATCAGAAGTAAAATCGATTGTGTTCTGTTTCTTCTACACGAATTGGTATTTTTCAACAGAAAAAATTGCGATTTGTTTCTAAACTTAAATGTGACCAGTCGCTCTTACAATCTCGCAAGAATTCGAGCATAGTCTTAGAAAAGATATTGCAATCTTGCACGAATTGGAGCCTAGTCTTAGACAAGATATTGCAAGCCCAATATTAAAAAAATTGCTAAACAAAACAAGATTAGCATTTACCCTGCAATCAAATTTCTGATATCTCGTCAGCTCACGAATGCTTCATAGCTCATCTTGACGCAGAAGACAACTTCAATGGCAAATTATGCCATCTGACTGTTGCTTCTTTTTGTGTGTATTTCGTTATGTTTTCGTTTTTAAAAACCAGCGAAGAATATAACCTGCTAGCGGATAGGGAAGTTCAGCGTTCCGAACCCAGACTAACGAGTTCGTCAGCTTTTTTCGTTTCCTATCATATCATTATGTCCTGGCATCCAGATTGCTTGCACCTAATTCTGATTGCATGGCTATGTCTAATAATACGATTTTAACTACATTTGATGCAAAAGGTTTTATGGCCGTTTGACAATCTAGTTAGATGAAGATATCCGCTTGGTATGTGTTCTAGCCCATTTGACATTTTCGAGTATGGTTAGGATCTCTGCTTGGGATCCACTGTGCGAGTTATTGGTGTTCATGGTGTTAATGGTGTCACAAGCCTGAATTTCTAAGAGGGGCCTACTCCGATTTCCATTTCTAATCCATCAGTGTAGACCGCTGTTTCCAAGCAGTATATCACATTGTTTGACGACCATTCGTCCAGCTTGGTATTCTGATTGAATATTTAAGGATACGTTCGTAAGAGTTCCTTGTTTTGCATGCACCGCTGACATGTTTTCCTGTCAAGTATTCATGTAAATCTACCTCATCTTAACCGAGGATGTACAAATAATGTCTTGTAATCCAAAACAGCTTTGACCAATGCTCTTTTCGGTTAATCTAATAACGGGGATAACATTCGTTAGTTAATGAATTGGAATAATCAAAGTTTCAAAGGCGAGAAAAATATAAATACTGGTCGACGACCACTATTGATCCCAGAGAAGAAAGGAATACTTCTTTTGTTTTTTAAGCTAAATACCACCCACATTAAGGTTTCCTTATTTATTCCCCATTTTAAACTTAGGGCCCCTTTTTCTCATTAAATTAACATTCCCAGTTGACCAATACGAAAGAGTGAGCATCAAACTGTAAAATGATAAATCCACGTCTCATACAAATACCCTACCCTACCCTAACCAAATTCCAAAAAAAAAATTCTTTCAAACATTTTTTCTTAGTGTATTTCAACTTCCAATAGACCATTTAGTATCACCTTACTAGCTCATAACGAATCATAGCTCCAGATTCCATTCCAAATACATACACTCGACACGTTGCGGTCAACATCGTGATTGTAATGGACAACACGTCCTGGCTTATATCATTCTTCTCCAACAATTCCACCCACCCAACCCTATACCGCCAACCGGACTCAACTCAACTCAACTCGACTCGACGTCCATAAAGCCGGTTAAGTATTTATTTGTTTCATATTTCCATTCTTTTGTTCTAGAGTCGACTCTTGGCAAAATAGTTTCCATTGTTTTGTCCATCACGGTTTGGTTTTCTATTGCTATCCAGGCCCACATGTGTGCTATGGTATATTATATGGCACGCGTTTTGAATGAAATGCGAATAAAATCATTACGGGGTTGGTAATGGTATTAGCCCCGGACGCCCAAACAAACAGAAAGGCCCACTCTTGACATTCACCGGAGCGCGATTGAGCGCACTTCGAAAGTGCTTCTTCTGCAGCGCACTTACTAGAGTTCTATACACACAAGTATGGCATGGCTAGTAGTCGTAGTAGCTAGGCTCGCTAGGCCCCGTTTTCAATTCAAGTCCAATTATTCATGCACATAGCTTCCTACGTGAAATACGAGCAGAAGCACACTTCTCAGAAACAGTCTAAATTACAAATAAAGCACATGTCAGGGAACGCATCCCTGAATATTAATTTTGCGCGCGCGGTTTGGTTTTTTGAGTTTCAGATTCGATGTTGAAGCCGCGTCCGCGAGCGTTTCGGGTTCGGGAGGCTCTGGATTTGTCATATGAATGCGACGCGAGAATGAGCTGGTGTGCGTGCAATATGATATTTGCGGCAGCGCAGCACGGGTACGGCTATGGAGATACACGTTTGCATTTTGAGCGATTCGATCGATTTATCAAAAGGAAAGGGTGGGCATTAAGCAATTTCGCCGTCTGGCTGTCTGTCGGCGATGAGTCATGAGATTGTGCCATTTTGGTTCGATGCACTTTATGTTCGTCTTATGTTTGCGTTTTTTTTTTTTTTTTAATTTCATTTGTTTCGAGGTGAATTTTTAATGTTGATATGATAGGAGGTGTGGACGTTGTTTGTTTAATAAAATGGACGGCTTAATGCAGGTCGATAATAGAGTTATAAGAGTTTGTTTTGGATATGTTTGGTATGTGTAGGATGAAAGATGTTAGTTATGTTTCTTAAATAATACAATACAACGTCACAAATATTGTTACTACGCCGGCAGCTTTAAGTTGTATATCACAACTTGAAACATATCTGCTTGCATGCTCCAATAGCTTTTTGGTAATCTGAGGTTGAGACAAAATATAATTTTTCGTTAGGATCGGTCGACTTTATTAAAATACAATATTTTATATTATTAATGTAATTCTCATAAACATCACCTTATTCTTTAGAGATGATTATGGCTAAGAAGTTACAAAATTACGTGAAACGTGGCTGTCCGCAAGGTGATTTCTAGTATTAGATAATATTTCGTATGGGATACGATCGTCACATTTATATATTATAAATACAAATAACGGGTCGGGTGTTTTTTTTAAAAGGTTGGTTTTTCGAATATAGATAAAACTGAGATCTTGTGGTCAAATCGGGCAACTCTAATGTTCAGTTTGTTTTGCCATTTCATCATGAACAGGTTGACAAATGAACAACGCTATCAAATCGTGAAAATTTATTTCGAAAATAACGGTTCAGTTCGCGAAGTTTATTGCAAGCTCCGTCCATTTAATGGTCGACATAATCGTCCATCAGAGCAATTAATTCGATTAACCACGGATCGTTTTCGCACTGCGTTTACTCGATGTGATAATACGCATCCGCAGAGACATCGAACAGTGCGCACCGAAGAAACAATTGCCGCTGTAGAGCAAAGTGTTGAAGAGGACCCGAATGAATCGGTTCGGCACCGTGCACAGCAGTTTGAGCATTATCCATCCATTATGGAAGATTTTGCGCAAAGATCTTGGCTTACGACCTTTCAAGATCCAGCTTGTGGAATAATTAAAGCCGCGAGATCATGCAATGCGTCGTGATTTTGGTGTATAGGCCGAAAATGAGATTGATCTCGATGATGAGGCTCATTTTTGGTTGAATGGCTACGTCAACTTGCCGCATTTGGAGTGAAGAGAATTCACATAAGATTCTTAAGACGCCATTACATCCACAAAAACTGACTGGTTGGTGTGCTCTATGAGCTGGTGGAGTCCTTGGGCCATACTTCTTCCGAGAGTCCTGGAGAGTCAGTTACCGTTAACGGGAGAACGGTATAAAGCCATGATAACAGACTATTCTGTTCCCAAATTGGATGGCATGAATGTGGATGCTATATGGTTCCAACAAGACGGCACTACATGCCACACAGCGCACGTCACAATTGAATTATTAAAGCAAACATTCGATTAGCGCATAATTTCGCGGAATGGTCCTGTCAATTGGCCACCAAGATCGTGTGATTTGACACCCTTGGATTATTTTCTATGGGGATATGTGAAGTCGCTGGTCTATGCCAACAAACCGCAAACGTTAGGGGAGTTGGAAGCCAACATTCGTGGAGCTATTTCCGACATACGGCCCCAAATGCTATAAAAAGTGGTTGGAAATTGAACCTCTAGACTTGGCTTTATTCGAACCAGCCGCGGGGGCCAAATGCCCGAAATCATATTTAAACATTAACGGCATAATCCTTCCAATAAATCCAAACTGATGGACATTGAAACGATTTTCTTGTGTTTTTTTCAATTCTAAGTTCTATATCTCTAAAAAACAAACGCCCGATACAAGTTTTTGGTGCAACAGGCTCGTTATTACCCAGTGCTTAGCTTTCTCACAACCACTCCTGTATGCGCGTGTATACCGACTCTCAACGCCTATGCTGAGACAAGCTATATTTGACAATAGATACTACTCGAATGATTTATCAGATCAATTGAGGAGGGCTAGTGATGGCTGTCAATCGAACCCAGACCTTCTACGCGGCAGTTCATCGCGCCACTGAGCCCATCCCAATATAATTTGCTATACGAGTAAATATTTATGCCAACTGAAGATTTGTGGACTAGAATTTCACTTCCATAAGCTAGATATCTCAAAAGCTAGAATATCTGGATGATATCCTACACAGTAACCTTCTATATACCAAACAAGAATTTCAACAATGTAAAGTAGCTATCTGCCATGGTCCCATTGATCTATACGGCTCAGGTTCACAAATTTACAGGCCAAAATTTCACTGTGGGCTTTTCACCCAAGTGGATGAGTTGTGGACTTTTTGGGGTGGACTTGGAACTTTTTTTCCTGTAGACTTATGACTATGCGCCGACCTATGATAAGGCTAAATGAGTGGCCACTTGCAAAAATGCATTACCTGTCTGATGCCTCGGTTGTATCCAAATTGCTATTTCTCCATAAATTTAATTTTCTGTATCTTTAAGCGCCCACGAAAAGCTTAAAATGTTTGTTCTTGGCAGGGTATATAAGGGGAAATTGTATGACTTTCGTATTATGAATACACCTTCTGATATCATACTTGCTTTCGGATCGCAGTTTAAGGTGGTTTTTCTCCTTCTTCTATTAGAATCTGGTTGGAGGAGGTCAAAATGCATTTTTTATTCGTTTTTCTTCTTATTTTGTCTTTCGTTGGGATTATAATTTAGGCAGAGCGACCGTAACTATCCATTTTCTTGCCCACATCCCAAATCCAACAGTGAGCACAAGTAGGGGGGGTTTCAGGGAGGCAGAAATTTTGTAATGTGAGTGGGGGCCACACTCACATTTAAATTTTTGCATACACTAAACTTGAAAAGAATTTCATTTTCAAATGGATATAACACCCGCGGATGTTTATGCTTTATGTTGGCGGGGCTTATATCCATTTCGAAGAGGAAATAAGTTCCGTTGGGGGCTATTTCACCTTTTTGGGGAACTAAGCCCCATGAGTGTTATTTCCGCGGGGGTTGTTATATTGCACCGTAATTCACTTTAAATTTCACGCGCCAACAGACAAAACCGCCCTTAGGTAGGGTTCTGTTTGCGACGGGCATAGAGGATAGAGCAAATATTTTACGATTTAAAAAAATTGTATTTGAATAAAGAATTGGACATTTGCATTGGAGAAAATATAAGTTTTTTAGCGATTTACTCTAACCCCGCTTAAAGGCGGTACTGCTGGTTAGATAACCCTCTAACTTTTTGTTGATCTTAAAAAAAACAACAGCTTTTGATTTTTTGTGTATTTTCAAAGCCACCGGGCGATCCCAAAATGTTAACCATAACTGTAATAAATTTGTTAGTGGATTTTTTTTTGTTCATAAGTAAGAACCGATTAATGACGGTTTGGGTGGGAAAAGGTACTTTCAAAAGTTTCAAAACACGGCGCATCGTAAACCATTCATCTTCATCAAATTAGACATCAACGCTGATTTTTGGATGGAATCAGCAAATATGTCAGGTCGATGTCTGTTCGCATATTTGTCAACGTTTTGATTTTGTCAATCTAGAATATCTGCTTATAAAAGAGCATTAGGTGATTATTATTTAGACAATGTCCTACCATACATTTCGACTATTTAACCATGCTTATGTTCGACGACTTCTCCGATCATTAACGACTCTTTATTGTATCTACAAATAATGGCATAAGCTAACTACGATTCTTCCCTTTCAAGTACGTATAGTTAAAAAAAACACATTTTTTTCTACAAACTGAGTTCTAACCTTTCAAACGCCACGGCAACAGTTCACACATCTTCTTCCGCAATCCGATATAAAACAAAATACAAGTGCTAATTTCCTCAGCTCTTCACAACCACCTAAATGACCTGCTTCATGACAACACCTCAAAACAATTCCGCATAAATCCTCCACAATCCACATACCGCACACCCAATAAACACTGACCGACCCCTACCGATTGAATTGTCCATCGCCGGCGGTTTGGCCGGCCGTGCCTTGGCGATAGTTCCAGAACGCCAATATACAAGTATCTATGCATCAAAGCCATTCACAAACACACTTCAGATGCCGGGGATACAGCAAATTCTTAGTTATTTACCTCAAAAAATGGTTCCATCATTCCCAATATTTACTCTAATAAAACGAAGTAGAAGCAGGAGAATCACACCACTACTCTACAGCAACAACTACAACAGCAAAACCGAAGCAAACTCCCAATGAACAGAGAAAATAAAATTAAGGAAACAACAACTAAAGAGCAACCATTAAACACTAAAATAAATGCAAGTGCACTTTGATGTGAGCCGCGCTTTAGTCGGTTTCCAGCACCATAGCGGCAGCGCATCTCACGCATCATAGTTCTCGCAGTGATACTTGAAGACGATCCTAAGCCAATCCGCATGATATGGGCACTGGGCATACCCGTCCGACACGACGACCGATGCTAGCCTCACACACAAATGGGCACCGGTGGTCAGTATCCATTAGAACGATTTCGTTTAATGGGCATTACCAAGCAACACCACCGCACCGGGCAGCCTCACTAATAAATGTGAATGCCAAGTGTTCTAATAACAAAACTTAACCAAATATTGACGCACAATATGTCGGCGGTACTACTTGTATGCCCTGTGCCTGTACCGCTGTCTCATTTGCTAGTGTAAATAAATGATGATCATTCCACCTTTTTGGTTGTATCTAGAATGGTTTTTTTGTAGTGCCTACTAGGTGCAATCGAAATTGGTTGTTAGCCTTGGTTCGGCTTGATTCGCCTTGGACAAGCCAGCGTTAGATAGCTTTTAGGGTGGAAATTAGTCCTATTCGCCCGGTTGGAACTGAAAGGCTAACTCGCGTTGTTGACTCAAGAGAATGAGTGCGCGCGGGAACAAAAGGATTTGGGTTACCTCTCGGGGTTAAGCATGGACTATAAGCATGCTTGTGAAAATGGGTCTAAGTAAATATGATTCTCATTTCTCGAGTTAATTAGCTGCACTTATAGATTGTTGAGGTTAAGTAACACGACCGAAACGAAATGGATTCTTAGAGGATAGATTAAGGAGATTCTCCTTAGGGGAGAAGGGAGGTGATCAATATGATTGATGGATTTGTTGATTTTTCTTGTTACGTGATGGACGTTTTAATTGAATCCTTAATGAGCAGGAAATGAAAAAAAAAACCAACACACGCCGTATTGGTGAGGTGTTACATAGTCGTTACTGGCTCATGTGATAATCGGTTTGTGAATATGGCGGGAAAAACGTTAGTATTGCGTGGGAAATGGTCGGTATATGATGACCATAAAACATGCAATCTGTGCAAACTTTGTTGGGGCACTCAGCATGCTGCACTCTGTTTGATCGGTGGAGAGGAGATTCAATTGCGGATGCTTACACTTTATGGTGGTTGAATGGGAGTGATAGTACACATTGTCTTACAATGTAAACGTTTGAATATTCAACTGAAACTTACGTACAATACGCTTATGCTAATGTGGAAAGTTGCAGATATATGCGAATTCAATTTAATGACCAAGATAGTGTTAAGTGGGTAATAGACATGCCATCAAATATTTGGGCTTGGGATCTTATTATAGATTATCTGCCTTGGTGGTGTTTAAGCTTAGAAAACGGGTAATAAGTGGCAAAGTACAACATTTTTTTATTGTAATTTACCAAGACAATTTTTCAAAAGTTGTTGCGTCACGGTTGTGGATGTAGAAAACTGGATTTATTAGAAATCTATTGACAAATATAAAATAAAGTCCCAAAACGTGTATGAATTCTCTAATCTCGAAAAAAGCTGAACAGTTTTCACTGTTATGATCTGCATTTCCCTAGGAATGCTTTAGTGTATTCAAAATTGATCCATCACTTACATTCGAATAGCATTGGAGGTGTAAGTGGCCGAAATCAAAAATTTCATCATTTAAAGGCAGAAAACATGTCCGACTACTGCCGTTAATATATCACCGCATTCTTCCATTTGTTCGAAATCCGGAAATTTTCTACCGGTGTTGCCGCTCTGATTAGCATTTCGAGCCGATCTTTTGGCGAGATGTAACGTACATGATCGCGCATTCACGAAATGCATTTATTCAACAATTTTCGACAGTTATGCGTTAAGTTTCTTCCGAATTTGTCCTACGAAGAATTGTTGCAGAATCAATCGAACGAGATTGTACGTTTATACCCTATTCCATAGGGGTATATTAGTTATGTCATTAAGTTTGTAACATAGAGAAACAATTTCGATAGTTATGCCTCAAAATACATGGGCCCACTCAGAATGATTGTCTCTCTGTCCGTCCGCCCGTCTATGTGTCACCGATTTTTGGGCCTTAAATTTTGAGCTAGAGTGTTGAAATTCGGTATATAGACTCTCTATGCGACAAAGCAGAACAAGTGTAAACATTTTTGAAATCATCTTATGGTAGTGGGTGAGTAAGGTGTAACAACGATTCTAACTCTTAATTGGGACAGCCCATGGCCAATTTCTGTTGGGAAATTTCTTTTCGACTATCAAATGCTAGTTGTCAGCCTCTCAGTTCATTTTATTGGGCAAATTGACTCTCCTCAAAACAAGAGCTCAGTGGCGCAAGTGGTAGGCACTTGACTCACTAGGCACGGGGTTATAATCCCCTGTTAGGGAATAAAAGGAATCTGATGAGAACACTTGATAATGTCCTAAACAGCTATAATTCTAACCAAAAAAGTGTCGTCTGTACACAAGTTGTTGTTGTAATTTCGATCATTCAATACCCATCTTGTTTGTTCAAAATCCTAACCATGATTCCAATTCCGACGTTAAATTAATGGCGAATTGGTTAAAGGACTGCCGAAATTTTTACTTAAAGGATGACTTTTAGTACATTCATACAATCAAAGAATATAAAGTCATACAGATGACGCATTGAGAACAAAAAATCAGAAACTTTTGCACACCAGCTTTATGGTACGGGTGGGCGGTGTACTCGTGCATACATGAGAAACGAGATCCAAATATACGGCGGGTCGTACGACGCGCTATAGAGCAATTTTTCTTGTATGACTTTATAGTCTTTGATGACTTTATCTGCATTACCTTATAGTCTTTGATACAATTTAAGGTTACAGTTTTTTTTTATAATTAGAATTTCCCCACATTTAATTTAGCCAATTTTGGAATGATGTCACATCAATGTCCCGTATCCCAGTAAATCACATCACAGAGTAACTTTCATTTTTAATCCATTGAGTCTTCGTGAATCTGGTAAGGGTTTTCCAAGCACCTAGCAACGATTATTTTGTATCGGACATCATCCAGAATTTTGAAAAACTGTCTCTCTGTTTTGGCATTTGTTAGCGAAAAGGCGGTGGCGTTTTTAGGCCTTGAATCACTTAAATCTAAGTCCATGTTAATGTAGCCTAACGATCAAAATGCGCAGTACAGTCCTCAACGAATATCAAATCGAAAAATGCGGTTTATGACGCGTCTTGCGAAATATAAAGGATGATATCCTAAATATGTCAAGTAAAAACACAATTCATCGATACTTACTTTTTACCTAATCAGAGTGATGATTTGTGACTGATCCGCAACAATATGACAACTACTCGTAAATAATCCGATTTTGCTTTTAACCATTTCAAGCACCATGTTTATCGACGGTTATGTTAAAATTATGTTCCACCTAAACCTCGAAAAACCCTTCGCCACGATACCCTGTCAAAAAAAAAACAAATAAAATCCACACCAGTCATCATATAAACTAATATTTCTGTTATCACAATACACCATCAAAGTATAGAAAAACATCTGTAAACCTAATTTTACCTCAAAATAGGGGCCAAGACAAGATCTTTTCCGTGATAAAAATCAATCTCGTTAAAACTGATGCAACAGCCCAATTAATAGTGGCGAGGACATCATGTGAGGTCCAGACTCTTCATGAGCGCAGAGTACCCGCAACCAATGATCGTTTTCTTCCAACTACACATATCTACCTGAAATTTAGTGCAAACAGGTGATACCTTCCAAAAAAAAAATTCAGTCCGCACCTCTTAAAAAAAAATAGTAAAAATGTTATGTTTATGAGTTCTATGCCATCTCAACAGGCGTCCACCTCAAATCCTGGCATGTCGAGCACATAACAATGTGTCTGCGTAGTGTCACAGTTCCAGTGAAACCATTGTTTTGTCTGGCGATTGTATTTAGTGGATAATTCTTGATTCCCTTGGCCTGTATCTTCTGCATCCCAGCAGTGAGAGAAAACTGATTAAAATCGCGCTCCAAATTAAAAATACAAAATCAGAGGAAAAAAAATCATTGTAACCAAAAATTCCTCCTCCTTGGTGAATTTCGTGGTGATTTCTCACAGGAAAAAAAAAGAAGAAAAATCTCAAAACATCAGCAGCATCGTTGTTGTCCCGAATTGCAGTGGGCTGCATGCGTGAGGATTGAAAGGCTATAAAATTGGTCCAGTGTCTATAATCAGTGAAACCAATCGACACGAATTCACTGGAGTGTATAGCGTATGTAGAGTACGAGTATGTATATAAGGCTCGATCTCTCCCTGATGAGACCACTGTGCGCGCACGTTCAAATTAAGCCCTTATCAAGTGAACCAAATCACTAATTGCAGTGTTTTACGCGTTTTTGGGCTTTCATTTCGCTGTGCCTCCTTTATCTTGGCTGTTCGTCGACGACTAAGTGGCTCAAACCAGGAGTTTCCTTTGCATTTGGAAGAGGATCAGTATAAGTTTGGAAATGGTGTGTTAAATTAAAAAGAAATCGGCTCTACCCTATTAAAAAAAAAAACATTTTCGTTGTTTTTCAATATCCGGAAAGGTATTATGATCTGGAACATAACCGTTCCTTTTAACATCTCTTTTCTGGTACCTCTATGGTGAGCTTCATGGGTTCGACCTCAAAAAGTACACTCAAGATTTCCTATTTTTGCAATCGATGGATAATTCAACGGCAATAATAACTAAAAACTTTCATATGACTACAATTTGGCCATCATAGGACCTCTGTATCTTGGTGGCCCAGCTTTCGTCTACTTCCTCGAGAATTTGAAGCCGTATAGCAGTAATAGCAAATTTAATGTCGACTTGCATCACTGAAATCATTGTCAGATGGTCTGTACAAAAATACCGCAACAGAAAATGGACCAGCGACGCATGACATATGGCATCGCGTTGAAACCAACTGTCCTTCAGACCATCTTCTTGAGTTTTTTCCAGGATCTACAGCTCTGATCCGTTGTGGACTTTCCTGACCGAATATTACGGTAGATGGGAGCTTGTAGGCAAAGTTGAGGAAACTTATTTCTCTCTAGTTGGTGGGGGCAGTTCAGAAGGTCTGTTTTTTGTGAATCGGCATACTATGCTTCGGTTTCATTTATCAGGCGAATGAGTTGATGTATGCTGCTTACCAAATCATATACACCGGCTTTATATAGCTAAGCAGGAAGGCCGTCATTTCGGGCAGCCTTTTAAGTTTAAATATTGCTATCCTCACTTCACTTAGATCGGGTGGTTGGTATTTTTGGCTATCGTCTCCAACATTGACTGGTTCGTTCGGCCTGACGGCGCCGTTTTACAGTCTGCAGAAGCTGTTGTTCCATATTCTCAGCATCGATTGAGGCTCAACTACAATTTTCCTTGTTCATCACAATTTTTGTCGGACCTTGTATCGCCGGCCTCGAAGTTTTACACTTTAGTACGTAGGAACATCTTGCATTGAGTGGCACCTCTCTATATCAACGATCGCGTAATTAGCTTGCTCTTTATTAGTTTTGACATTAAGTTTGTAACATAGTGAAATAATTTCGCTAGTTTTTCTACGTTCTGAAAACCCGGAGTTCTTCCCACCTTCTGACTTTTCCTATAAACTTCCTTCTTCACCAGCAGTTTTGCCTTGTAGGCCTCGATCTTGGCTCCGAGCATTTGTCGTCATTCTTCATCAAACCAAAGGTTTCTTGCTGGTCTCTTGCATGAGAAAACTTGCACGTTGGCTTGCTGATATCGCTATGGTTCTTTGACAGTAGATGCTTGTGCTATTGTGTAAATAGAGATGTAAAAGGATGCGCGTTCTTGCGATTGCTATCTTTCGACTTCCATTTTGTTCATAGACTTTCGTATTTATGGTGGATTTCCACATTCTTACCTCGGATGCCACAAGGTCCAGTCAATGTTCGGACATCCAAAATACCGGATACGTGCCTCATGTCTATAGCAACGTCATCGATGTGATTGAACGTTTGTTGATCTGGAGAGCTCATATCACCTTGTGCAAATTTGAGTTGTGCAAATCTTGTGCTGAATATATCCGAATTGAGGTCAATTACTCTGTCTGCTACTAGACGTGGCTTAAGATACTACCTTCGCTTTAAATTTTCCCAGCACGATTTCGTCATCGTTTTCGCTCGAAATCGCTCATAAGTTTTCCCCAGAGGCCCTTTAAATAGTCTTCAGCAACGTTATCTTTTTTCCTCTGCTGTAGCGTGAGCGCTTATGTTGAAGAATTAGGCCTTCTTGGGGATTCTTGCAGTGCGTTTCCAATGTCTTCAAAGCTTAAGACGTCTTTCCTATATATCTCGCTAATAAGAAAAACAAATCCGAATAGTCACAGTTTGGCTTTCGGGTTCGGCGTTAAGGTTGCAAACATAATAACTTGGTATACGCTAATAAAGGGAGGAGCTACGTTTGAGCTCTGTGTGAGAGGCTATCACAAAAGATTTATGCCCTAAAGAGGGAGCACAATATATATATGGACCGTACAGATATTTGATTTTTAATTTCATTTCATAGCACAGAACGTAGTGTCACAGTTGTTCTTCCTACTTTTGCCTGGTCATCGTATTTCCTGGATGGTAGTAATGTCTGATCTAGGGCTTCCGCTGCTGTTGTGCAGCTGCAATTTTTCAGTTAAATGGTCTTAGCACTCCAGAACATTGCTTACCATTTTTCGTTTATCATGGCATCGACAGTAATCATTCCTTTCTAAGGTTTTTGGATGCTTCGTAACAATAGGGGCTTTCCTTGATTGAGTAGTTAACCTAACCACCTCCAACCTGAAAGGCAAGTTTCAATTGAGTATCCACTAAAGGACTGAGCCTTGTCTTTGGCTTTTTGGCTCATCCGCTTTTAATTTTTGTGTAAGGAGGCTGACTAACTCCTAACATTCTTGAGCGACCCTATGTCGGCTTTTTCGAGTAGAAGTCAGTGAAAAAAAAAATAGTTAGGCGGACAGTCTTACATGGATCAAAGCGTGGCCATGAAAATCGGTGACTCTTTGGAAGCAACAGAACTGCCATTGCATTTGATTTACGGCTTCATCTGTCATGCCAAATCCATACAAACTAAACCTACCCTATTCAAACATTGAAGCAGACTCATGTTCACCCAGTCGACCAGACCTCTGTGTCCCTATATAGTTTGCGTATGGTGATGAATTATCAATTTTTATCGGTTCAGTTTCTCTGGCCAATTTGCGTTCAAAGGAAAATGATTACAGGACACGCCAACTCTCCTGTGCCGATCTTCTCCAATTGCATCTGTTTTTTTTTTCAATGCTAGCGTGTGTGCAAGTGATGTGTTCATTTGAATATTTTGGGGGGTAAAGTATTTGTTTTCATATTTCCCTTTATCCACTGGCCCAATGAATTGGGAGGTGGTCCCACAGGAACGTAAGCAGTGTTTATAAGTCGTAAAATGTGTGTGCGGGCATCTGTTAGATGAACTATCATTATGCGTAACTGGTGGAGCTTTAAATTATAATCAACCATCGTTATTTTCGGCCAAAAATTATCGGTGTAAGGGAGCCATCAAATGATGGGTATATTGACATAGATTCGCGGCAGAATGTCTTAATTTAAGGACGAGCGCTGTAAGATTATGAAATTTCATCTTCAACCGGATCTCAAAACTAGACGCAGTTTTTCATGCGAACATTCGGTTTCAAGTTCCCATTCTCATCTCAATTAAGTCATCACAAACACAAGGCGGCACAGAAAATCCCACCCTAGCACGACCGACACGATGATTAATCCAACTCCCCATTAAAGCATCTACTTCCGCTCACCTCTGATTAAGACAAAATGTTTTAATTTCATGGAAATCATCGGTGGGTATACCGTACGTGTAGTTTTTCACTTGGACTATCTACCAGTAACAACCTCAGAGACTGTCGAAGTTACACGCTTGCCCTGCAAAAAAAAAAACAAGCTAAACCAACTCAAGCCAATCTTGGTGTTATCAAAACGAAATCATCTTACAGCCGAGACGACCGGCGAGTATCTGCCGTAATGATTTTCAGGTCATTTCATTGTCTCACATGATCATTGATGTATCCCTGGGACAAGACCGAATGAGAAATCAACTTTAATTATGTGAAAACGTTTAATTACACGAATTACGGTGCGCGGTTAGGCATGATCTGATTTCGCTTCTCAGGCTGTGTACTCTCACCGCCGCGAAATGGTGGCATCGAAGTACACACAGATACATTTGCTCCACAATCAAACAATGTGAAAGGTCAAACACTTAACAAGCTATGGGTTGTGCACCTGTGGGAAATTGTTTCCCCGGCTTGGCAGAGGCAATAGGCAGCCAATACCAAAAGCGGACCACAGAACTATTCAACATTCGCTTTCTTTGGCACATTGGTCTCGCTCTCATTCTTGTTGTTCCGCAACCGATAAAAGATAAAACCCCAACGACGGATTCAGTGGGTAGGTATATATAGCTCTTTGAGAATTCACCGTGCATCGGGACATGGTTCCACTTTCAAGTGCATCTCATTTTGGATCCGAATGCAGGACAGGAGGAGGACTGCTGCTACGGGCAGCAATGGTGTGCTGAAATTGAAATTTCAATTTAGTTCTCTAAGTGGGGACAAAACTCGACGAAATGGAAATTCTCGACGATCTCCTCATTCCATTCCATTCCACTATAGGGATGGAGATGGCATCTTTCCATTCGGCTTCTGCTATGGAATTAGGAATACTCTATATTAGGGTGCTTCTGGTTGGAGGCAAGAATCTCTACTTGTGCTGCTGGTTAGTGCAGATGAATCGACGACTCTGACTCTGACTCTCTGGCGGATAATTCCCCGAGATAATCAAAGACCGAACAAACTTGAGAAATTATAACTTTGGCCCCAGAGAAACGTTCCGCTTTGTTCTGGGCGAACATGTGTGTGTGTGTGTATGGGCGGACTGTTTGCTGCTATATACTTACTCCATAGAGGAGTTAAAGTATTCGAGGGATTTCCGCAGCTCCTTGTACGCAAATTCTTCAGTTGCACGCATTATTTTCACGTACGGTATGGGTGGAATTTTTAATGAGATTCACAGTTTGACTGCGGTTGCATCTTCAAAGCCATTGTACTTGCCGATGAGATGTTTGCACCTGCAATCGATGCAATTTCATTAGTCATTAACGGAATGGATAGGGGGCGATACAGGAGGCGAAGTGAATCAATTTAGCGATAGAAAATGTTTTCATTTTACTTGCTCCTGATAGAGCATGTATGGGTTTCGTGAAAAAAAAATCAAACTCCAGATTTTAAACAAACACAACAGTACGATGATGAAGAAGCCCGAAAAAGTGGGTCCGGAAGTTCTGATTGTCTTTTGGTCTGTGATTTCAGCAGGAGGCTAAACAGCTGAATTAGTTGACTTCAAATTTGATATTAAAGCGCCCGCGTATCTTTGGATTGACGCTACCCCTTACACAATTCAATCGGTTGACGTGGAATTTTTTTAGTTTTTGTGAGTTTTTGTGGAGTACGGATGTGCGATGAGAGCTCTGTCTTCGTCGTACATACATTTTCCACCAGCGCTAGTCGTGTTTTCTCTTCTGCGACACAAACGCAATGAAGTAATTACGTCAATCGAATCCTTAAGCACATCAGTCAGCATGACGCTCAGCATGCGAAATCAAAGTTGCTTTGATTTTTGTCAATCATACTTCACCAAATGTGTGTGATTCATACATATACATTTTCAGTTTTCACAAACACATGTTAGTGATTGATGTGAATCGATTGACCATGTAAGGGCCGCTTAAGAGCCTTCCGAACTAAGATAGTTGATAGCGGCAATATTACTGAAGCATCATCTATTAAATTGCGTGTCATTTACGCAGTCTGTTCTGCCAAATCTCCATGGACGGACATAGCGTTCAACAACTCGTGCAAATGGTTAAATTGTTTCATCAACATGGTTGTTCTGTTTGGGCAACGCTACGTGGCTTCGCCCATTTCAAGGTCGCCAGAATCGTTCTACAGAGAGGACTATTCGCAGTGTGCTGGATGAATTTGAGTCCACTGGTTCAATAAACGCGTAAGCTGACGAAACGAATGATCTGCCGAAAACATCGCTGCTGTCCGTGAAAGCGTGCAGGAGAATCCGAGAGAGGCGATTTCGCGTCCCTCACAAATACTCCTCATTTCGCAAAGCAAATGTTGGCAATTTTTGCGTCGCGACTTGGGTCTGAATCCCTGCAAAATTTAACTGGACCAGGTGCTGAAGGTAAACGACCATGGATAACAAAGTATGTTCTCTGAATTGGATCTGGCTGCAGTTGGAAATTCATCCTAATTTTCATATTAAAAAAACATCTTCAGTGATGAGGCCCACTTCTGGACGAATGGGTACGTCAAGAAGAAAATTGTAAAATTTGGGACGATAGACATCCACGTCCATGCATTCCGAAAAATGCACTGTTTGGTGTGGATTTTGGGGTGGCGGTGTTTTCGGTTTATATTTCTTTGAGAACGCCTTCGGCCAGGCCATCACCGTCAACGGCTAGCAATATAGGTCGATGATTACCAACTTGTTTTTGTCCTGAATTGAATGATATGGACACCAATGACATGTGGATTCAACAGGACGACTGACGCTACGTGCTAAAGAGCTCACGTCACATTGGAAATTCTGCACTAGCGATTCGAGGGTCATCTCACGTGGAGGTGTTGTGAACGGGGCCCCGACATCGTGCGATTTGAAACCATTTGACCTTTTTTTTAGGCTGTTCAGAGGTAGCAGTTTTATGCGAATAAGCCCCAAGCCACAAAGCGAACATAACATGGAACATGGAAACTTGGGCATTTCGGATGCGCGCCATACAGAGAAGCCGACACTGGCATTTGAAGGATTTTATATTCCCTTCATAATGGCATCGATAGGGCTTTTAAATGAACAGACAACTTCGATGGTATCTTACACACACTTGTTTAATTTAAATTTAAATACAGGAAGCACTTAATGAAAGATCCTTTACATTGCGATAAGTAACTAGCGACACGAGAAGTTGGATTTTGTCCAACTGGTGTGCAACCTCCCAAACCAAATAACCAAATAAATTGTTTTCTTACATGATGCATACGTTTCAGTCCCTTTCATTAATTTTATTTAACAATATTGTATTTTATTTAAAAAAAAGGGTTCGATATAAAGGGTGTTTTAAGAGGTATAGAACTTCGAATTGAAATAAAACAGAAGAAAATGCATAAATGTCCATCGATTTGGCTTTATTGGAAGGATAATTTTATGCCGTTTATGTTAAAATATGATTTCGGTCATGTCGTCGCCGCGGCTGTTTCGAATAAAGCCACGTCTAGAGGTCAAATTTTCAACCACTTTTTCGAGCATTTGGGGCCGTATCTCGGCAATAACGCCACGAATGTTGTCTTCCAAGTCCCTTCACATAATCTAATGGTGTCAAATCACACGATCTTGGTGGCCGACAGGTCCATTCTGCGAAATTATGCGCCCATCGAATGTCTCCTTCAATAGATTGATTGTGACGGGCGCTGTGTGGCATGTAGCGCCGTCTTGTTGGAACCACATCTCTTCCACATTCTTGCCATCCAATTCGGGAACAAAATAGTCGGTTATCATTGGTATATACCGGTCTCCCATTAACGGTTACTGACTCTCCAGCATCATTTCGGAAGAAGTATGGCCCAATGACTCCACCAGACCATAGATCAGACCAAACAGTCAGTTTTTGTGGATGTAATGGCGTCTCAAGCGTCTCATGTGGATTCCTTTCACTCTAAATGCGGCAATTTTGCTTGATGACGTAGCCATTCAACCAAAAATTAGCCTCATCACTGAACAAATTTTGCGATGAAAATCAGCATCGAGATCAATCTCATTTTCGGCCCAAACACAAAAATCACGACGCATTGCATGGTCTCGCGGCTTTAATGATTGCACAAGCTGGATTTTGTAAGGTCGTAAGCCAAGATTTTTGCGCAAAATCTTCCATAAAGTTGATGGACAAAGCTGCTGTGCACGGTGGCAAATCGATTCATTTGGTCTTCTTCAACACTTTGCTCAACAGCGGCAATTGCTTATTCGGTGAGCAATATGTATGCTTATTATCACATAGAGTAAACGTAGTGCGAAAACGATCCTTGGTTAACCGAATTAATTGCTCTGATGAACGATTATGTCGACCATAAAATGGACAGAGCTTGCAGTAAACTTCGCGAACTGAACCATTATTTTCGAAATAAATTTTCACGATTTGCTAGCGTTGTTCTTTTGTCAACCTGTTCATGATGAAATTGCAAATCAAACTCAACATAAATGACATAAGAGTTGCCCGATGTGACCACAAAAACACCCGTTAACATAAAATATATATTATTATATATAGAAATTATGTATAATATAATGTATAAATTATTTAGAAATTTGAATTAATATGCCAGACTATAAAGCGATATCATAAGGTACAGACACATAGCTACAGTTTGTCAAACAATTGTTTGCACAATGTAAAATTTCAAGGAATTTCATGTTCATTTTGCTATTTTATTAAAATTTGTTTGGTTTTCAATTTTTTTTACATATGTTTAAATGACTATTCTTATACGTAACATAAACAAAGAAAGAACAAAAAATAATAATGCAACGGTAAATAATACAAAACCAAAACCTTCTTCATATTTTCTACTGTCAAGTAATTGTTTGCAATTGCAGAATGCAAGGTGGAAAAAGAATGAAAAATAATAACGGTAGTAAATCTTTGAGGCGCGGTTTTGGTTTAGACATTCCAATTGCATTTGGTTTAGCGATTCATTTCAAATTTTCAAGAAGTGGATATCACAGATTTTTTTAAATTTCATCATTCCTGGAAAACGAGTAGATAACAATGTCATACAATTGGTCTATTTAAATTACCAAAAAAAGAAAAATCTGTGGAAGAACTTTCCGAAATGTTCTCGATTAAAGTGAGGACAATTTACAACATAATCTCGAGGGCAGAGAAGGAAAATCGTTTGGAACTAAGGCCTAGTGGCGGTAGGCCAGCCAAACTAAGTCGGAGAGATAAATCCAAAATTTTACGTGCAATAGATAACAACCCCCAAACTAGTCTCAGGCAGTTAACAACAACATTCAAAAACGATTTGAACAAAGAGGTCTCACACGAAACAGTGCGCACAATCCTTAAAACGTAACAAATTTGCGTCTAGAGTAGCGAAAAAAACCATAACTCTCAGAAGTTAACGTGATGAAACGAAAGTGATTCGGACTGGACCTCATTTCAAAAGATATAACAAACTTTAATGACGTAATTTTTTGTGATGAGAGTAAAATTATGCTCTACTACCATGACGGTCCCAATAGAGTTTGTAGGAAGTCAAAAACTGCTCTACTTAACAGAAATATTATCCCAACTGTAAAGTTTGGCAAATTGTCCGTAATGTTGTGGGGTCTTATCTCAGCCAAGGGTGTCGGTGAACTTAACAAGGAAATGTATTTGGAAATTTCGCGTAAGAAGCTAACTGAGAGCGCCAAAAATTTGATTTTTTCTGCTGCCAGGACCCTCAAAAACTGAATTATAAGTTGTACCAATATAACGACCCGAAACTTAAATCGCTTTCGTGTAGAACCTGGGCACTGTATAATGTTAATAAGGTCATTGACACCCCTCCTCAAAGCCCAGATTTAAACCCGATAGAAAACGTATGAGCTATACTAAAAAAAAATCGCCAAACGGTCGCCGAAAACAAAAAAAAATTATTTGGTGCGAATACTCAAAGAGGCGTGGCTGAAATTGGCGGAACATCTGGACTTCAAGAGGCTTATTGAATCCATGCCGACAAGACTTCAAGCCGTAATTGATGCAGATGGTGGCCACATCAAGTACTAATACAAAATACAAATTAGTACCGCTTTTCCGTTCATTTTTCATTCTCTCTTCACCTTGCATTCTGAAATTACAAACAATTACTTAACAGTAGAAAATATAAAGAAGGTTTTGGTTTTTTATTATTTACCGTTGCTTTATTATTTTTTGTTCTTTCTTTGTTTATGTTACGTATAAGAATAGTCATTCAAACGTATGTAAAAAAAAAAGAAAACCAAACAAGTTTTAATAACATAGCAAAATGAACATAAAATTTCTTGAAATTTTACGTTGTGCAAACAATTGTTTGACAAACTGTATATAGGTTTTCACAATTTTTAATTTTTTTTTTAAATATTAACCATTTTGTGTTAGCTATATGTTAAATTTTTGGTTTTAATGTGCACATTTCTATCTTATTTCAGACGAACACGGGTTATAAGGACACAGTGCATATAAAAAAAAAATCAACATCCGGGAATTACACAAGGTATGTTTGTTAACTGTAAAACCAATTTTTAAATTTATTAGATATAAAACAATTTTATTGGGTGGGGTGTTGATTTTTAACTGACTCACCAAGCTTGCTTAGGCCGAAAGTTGCAGTGGTATAACTAAAAGGAAGGTTGTAGGGTTTCTTGCAAAATGTCTCAAACATTTTTTTTGCTTTACCGCGATCTTTTTCAAAAGCAGATGATCTTTACGTACAAAAAATGTTTTCCTAATCAACTAAGCCGTCATAATCGCTCCAATATCCAGGAGGTTCTTTAGGATAGCTTTCTGTATAGATGCTGTGTCTGTGCTTCTTTTTACTAGGGTGGTAACGCAAACTGTGTTTTATTGTAATCATTATTGAATTAGATTGATCAGAATCAGAGATATGCGCTTGTTTCATTTTCTATCGTTGAAATTCCAGACTTGTTTGCTAACACTTTTGTATAAGTCCTTGCTTTCTTATCGAAATCGCCATAAAACGATATTTTCAGGCACCGTATATTCAGATATTTTTCCATTGATATGTGTTGCACATATTTTGCTGTATTTTATATGATAAAAGCCAGTAATGGGTATACCTTTTAATCTATAATGCCGTGTTTTACAAAATGTGTATATACCTACTGGCATCTAGATCATTTCAACAGTCCACAGGATCGCATAGCTCATTAGTTGGCTCAGATGAAACATGGCAACAATAGCACATCTTACCAAATCAGCAACTACCAAACTTAGAAATATTTTCAGAGGTATTTATAAAGATTCAAACTGCCTATCAATAGGGCTAAAATAAGGCCATACCACGAAAACGCATGTTTTCAATTACGATACATACTTTGTTTGTTACTATAAATATAAATACCGCTCAGCCTATTAATATGTCCATCAAGTAATAAAAAACAAAAAATTGATACTATTCCACAAAAAGTAAATAAAAAATTAAAAAAACGCAAGCTACGTATATTCGTCCACTCTTGCGGGCTTTTTTATTTCTGATTTATTTGATTTTTTTACTACTTAGTCCAAAGTCCCTTATTGAATGGCGCTTTTTCCTCTATTCGGCATACTTTTAACGAATTTTTATATTCTTTATGGCAAGACGGATATCCGCCCATTCGCTCTCAAACCTCTCCCATAGCTGCTCACAATTCGTTGGCGGCTCTTCGTACTGCGAGAGCCTTTTATTCTTAAATGCACATACATTTTCATAATATCATTCATGTTTACCGATGGACCGATGTGCCACCAGGACATCCCCACATCATCAAACTACCTCCTCCATGCTCCCTTTTTTGCTTCATCTGATGCTTTTGAATGGTGTCGTGGAAGCCATGCCAACAAATATTCCATACCATCGGCCTTGAACCGGTTGATTTTAGTTTCACCCGACCAAATTACACGTTTTCAATCTTCTACAGTCCAGGATTTGTTTACCTTGTAGAATTTTAGAGGGGCCTCTATGTTTTTGTTTGAATAGGCATGCTTTTTTTTTTTTTTTGTTTTTGTCCACTCGCTGATATCCATTTTCTTAATTTTGCAGCTTTCCTTGGATTCTTCGTTTTCTTTGAGCTTATCAAACGTTCAAGTAGGCGTGCATCGCCATCAGCTGGAAGCATAGGGCGACGACCAGGGTTTCTTGTCGCTACCAAATTTCACCTCTATGCTATTTTTCTGGCAGAAATGCCTTTGCCAATGAGCACTACTATGCTGTGTTCCAAACTTCCAATAATGAATAATTCTCTGTAATCTTCCTTTTTTTTACATTCATATAGTTTCAACAAGATAAAGGACTTAAGATTTATTATGGTACCTCAAACATGGACAACAATTTCGTTTTTTTTTAAGTCGATAAGAAAATTACGGAAGACTTGAAACTCTTAATTGGTATTTAACAATCCTTAGTTATAAGAAGGCCAACTGTATGAATGCGTTCATTCAACTAGTCAATTGTTGGCAGCCTAAAATTCCCCAGGATATGCAGGAATAGTTTTGTTTATCATTGATTAGACGAATAAATTCGTTCTCACAAATAATCTGAAGAATAATAGATGTTATGCCATTTTCTGCTGGATATTTCGCACGAACATTAAACATTTTTGCTCGCCTATATTCAACAAGAGCTATTACCCCACTACTTTCTACTAACCACATTCGATCTTATTTATGTCAGATTAAGCACGATCTCTTTGTCCGATCTCTTGTGTACAATTGACCTCCTCTATTCTGAACGACTAAAAAAAAAACTTAAACTTCGCCAAATTAGCTTACAAGTTTCTGAAGTCACTCAGTCAATTAAAAAAAAAATCATTATATTTCATGAACAGAGAATTTCCAAGTGCGCACAATACTTAAACAATGATATTGCCACTCCACAGTAGCCACCGCGTGACACCATCTCGTCAACCCAGAAACCACTTTGTTACCCAAAGTAATTGGCTACCGTTTGCTCAATTACCAAAATTAATACCGCCAGGCATACTACACCCGGCCAATGTTTTTTTCCCACCAAAAAAACTCGGAAGAAGAAAACACACAAAAACCGACTACCTCCCGGCTACCAAAGTCATGGACTCCAAACCCAAAAAGCGTTCACAAACGACCTAAAGTGCGTTAAACGAACCTATAAAGCCAACATGTGGGCTCTCAACAGAAGAAGATGAAAAAAAAATCGATTTTTGTTTACCTTCCACTTAGCTAATATTTGAAAGCTCAAGCGAACCGTATTCCAGATATCGACTTTACGGTCACTACTTGAGCTCCTTTATTTTCGGACCAGCTACTGATGTCTTATTTAATCATGACGTGCCTACGCGCACATTATAGGCCACGGGATGTGGTGCTTCTCTATGAAAATCATACAAGTGCTGGCCACTTGGCTCGATGGCAATGAATAAGCCTCTTCAAACTTATTGAATCGCACACTGAAGAGGAATTTTATTTTCTCAAGAATTTTACTATTTATTTATTTATCTACTTGTATTATTCGCGGAATAAGAAGGCCAAACGGTGACTTACCAAAAATCATTCCAATGACTGACTTCTTATTTTCCAACCGAAACCATTGAATTCATCTAGAATTCTCAACAACTTCTGTATGACATTGATGGTTCTAACAGTTCTTTTCTGAAATCTTCATTCACCCAATTCATCTATTTTCCAATTTCAAACACGATTCTTACCTCAATATCAGGCTGTTGGCGCCATGAGTTCACCGAAAAAGGACACACAATCGACATCTTAATTGCAATATCACCTTCCGTTCTGATCCCATGTCAGGCACTTCCATAATCGAAACAAACATTTTAAATTTATTTCATTTGCACACTGACCACAGGACAACCGATAAATCTCAATGAGGGACTCATGCAAGCAACATGCACCAGCTATTGTCATCAGCAGAACAACAAATAATGTTATCTCTCGCTCTGCAACACCCGCACACAGATAATACCTGAACACTTGTGGAATAAACAAAAAAAAAATAAAAAAAACGAAACCAATTCCATAATTTCGTCCTTTTGATGCAAAAGGCAGCAACATACAAAAATAAAAGAACGACAACAACTTGACATGTTCTTACCCTTGAGCGACGGCAACACACTGCAACGACATCAACATCCGTCCTTATGATATTAATATGCAATCTAAGTACACATATCGCATGGAATGTGATTTATTTATCACATCACCTGGAGAAAGCCTGTACAGGCTATATAGGCATAGGGAGCGATGAAAATAAGACATAATTCCAGGACAAATCGCACACAAGCGGGTCGTGAGAGGATCTCAAATCACGTGCGCGATACGCGGTTATTAATTATGAATGCGTTTTTCTACATTTGATTCGTTGTTTAATTTTTTTTTGGTTGTTGCTTTTTGTTTTCTTCGAAAAGGTGGATAACGAAAAAGGATATCCGTTGGAAATTTCCTGTTTCATAAAATCACATTGTGGCATCTAGATTCACGGAGATCGCAGGCGCATCGAATCTGAATTTATGCTAACGAAAGAGGTGGGGACTTGCAAGAACAAAAATTTACTTTGGGGATTTTTCTTGGGCACGCACATAACACCCTTGAGCACGATTCAAGGGTTTTTCGTTTTTCCAATCAACTTTTTTTTAAGAAGGAGAGATAACCTAGATATACATATTTTTGGGGCTCGTTAGTACCCAGTCAATCATGTTTGCGTGTTTGCCTACCTACTCGAATGATTTTTCAGATCATCACGAGAGAAGGGCCAGTGAAAAATCATTTAGGTGTTGCTACGGATGGTAATCCATCCCAGACCTAAAAGCTATGCCCACAGCTTTTTGGATGACTTTTCTTTTGACATCTGCGATCAGCGTCTTTATCTCAACACAAATGTCCACTTTTTGTTGTGTGGTTGTTGGTTTACTATATATTTTCAGCTATCATTGCATCTTCGAGTTAATCAGAGTCAGAGGAAGCTTCAGTAAACTATTCTGATCAACCCCTTTAAGAGTCCCATAGAAACGAGTGGACGGTGCACTACTGGATTGGGTGTACTTCCTTCTTGGACAGACCAACTAACAATTTATCTTCTATTAAGCATAAATTCCCAATTCTATGAACCAATTTGTGCGAAACTTTGGGTGATTAAAACCGACACTTTCAGCATGTTTGGACGTCACTTACTTTGTTAGGTAACGTTACAGTCCGGAATGTACCTGGTTTTCTACCAATTTGCCCCTCCAATTAGCCAGGTCCTTAGCTAACTGCCTCTAATTTTGCAATCCAAGTTGGTTGTGCTCTGTTTCTACTTACGTGCCACTTAAGGCGACGTCGTCCTCTACTGCGTCCGACGTCTGGCTGGGAATAAAAGGCTCTGCGAACCGTAGTATTGGTGTCCATTCGTTCTACATGTCCTAGCCATCTTAAACGTCCAGTGCGAAGTTTTTTTTTTTGAGTTTGACTAGGGGAATATCGCTGTACAGCTCGTACAGTTCTTGGTTGTATCTTCGTCTCCATAGCCCGTCAACGCAAACGGGGCCGAAGGTTTTTTGAAGAATATTCATCTCGATTTCTTCATCCACCTTTGATATGCTTCAACGCTAAAGAGCAGGACTAGGATGATCAGTGTCTTAAACTGGATCTCCCAAGGAATTCGAGTGAGGGCTTTACTACTGAATTGCCTTCATAGCCCGAAGGAAAAGCCTTTTGCAAGAGCAATTCTTCGTTTAATTTCTAATGAAATCTTGCTGTCAGAGTTTAAAACGGAGCCAAGTAGACAAAGTCCCGTACTACCTCAAAGTAATTACTGTCAATGGTGAGGTTCTGCGCAATACTACGATGCTGAGTGTCCTTTCGTGTTGGCACCATAAATTTAGCCTTAGCCTCATTAACAAGTAAATCCATTTTTGCCGCTACCTCCCCTTTACTAGCAAACGTGATTTGAATAACGTCGGCATATGCTAGTAGTTGCACAGTTTTATAGAAGATTGTAGCTCTGGTGTTTTCTTGGGAGTATTACACAAGCCTCTCAAGAATCAAACAAAAGAAGTCACGTAACAGTGCATCGCCCCTTGCCTAAATCCTTTTTTGGTATTGAATGTGTCGGAGAGGTCGTTTCCGACCCGGATGGAGCAGCGAGAATTCTCCGTCGTCATTCTATTCGTATTCGGCTTTGAAATCAATGAATAGGTGAAGGGTATCAATTTGGTTTTCTTGTTTTTTTTCCAAGATCTGTCGAAGTGTGTAGATTAGATAAGTTGTGGACTTTGCTGGTGGAAAACCACTCTGATAAGGGCCGATCAGGTTGTTGGTAAACGGTTTCAGGCGTTCACGTATTACGGCAGATAGGATCTTGTAGAAGATGTTTAAGAGACTTATGCCTCTGTAGTTGGCGCAGTTTAGAGGTCTCCGTTTTTTTGGATCGGGCAAACGGTCTCATTTTTCAGGCATTCTTTCATTCGACCAGATTTGGCTTATGAGTTGCTGGAAGGTACTTACCAAGTCATATCCACCTGCTTTATAAAGATCGGTAGGAAGGCCGTTATTTTTGGCAGCCTTGTTGAGCTTGAGAATAAATATTGCTATCCTCACTTCACTTACGGCGGGTGGTAGGTAGTTTTCGATGTCGTTGCCAATATTGAATGGTTCGTTCTGCCTGACAGCGGAATGTTGTTCGTCATCGCCTGCAGAAGTGGTTCTTACACATCCTCAGCATCAACGGCGATATATCCTTGTTCACCTCGACAGAATTCTGTTCGAGCCTTATATCCTTGGCTTTGACATTTTACTTTTTAGTTAAACTTGCGAACATCGTTCCTGGAGTGGCACCTCTCTACATCCTCGATCGCTCGCAGTTCTTGCTCTTTTTCCTTCTTTCTGAAAGCCGGTATTCTTCACTTTTTCTCAGCAGATACAGCGTTACATTGTAAAATAACCACAAAATTCCAAATTCCAACAAAACCCACAATTTAAGGTGACGGAGTATCACCAGTTGTATGCTTCTCTCCCATCCATATCACAAGGAGAAACATTTTGGCAAATTGGTGTAGGTAGGCAAAGGTGTAGGTACTTTGTAGAAAAAATGCTGATTAATACCATTTTAAGTGACAACAGTCCCGGCAGAACTTATTGAACTCGATTTTAGTTTCACAAAAATAATACAAACGAAAGAGTTGTTGTCAAAACTGATTGGTGTTGTCACTAACAGGGTTGTTGTCAAAACTGATTACTGCAATCCAACTTTAGAAGATAAGTAATTTTGTTGTCTTGTCATAAGGTATCAAGTGTTAAAAATATGAAATGACATAGCAAACACAAAATTCCATTTATCTCGCAATTAAATTGTTGACTTAGCTTTTTATACGATACCAGTAGATACGAGTGTCTACTGTTGTCTTTTGCACAGAGTATAAGTGTAGTATACTCCAAAAGTAGAGCTGACTCAACTTTTAAGTACAACTGATACAAATAAGCTACAGAACAATTTCTTCAATAAGTCCACTTGACGTTTTCTGTCACATGTATAGTACAGTGGGAAAAATAAATCCCCCTCTCCCATGAGTACGTACTCAGAAATCATTTCAATTAATTTTATTGTCTCTCATTCAGTTCGGCAATTAAAATGAATCTGTTCCACACTGTTCTGAGAATAATTACCCAGACCAGATCCAATTTCACAATAAATTCCGATTTGAAATTACAATTCGATGGGAATTCCCAACGTTTGCGCCAACATGAGTACAAACACAATGCTCACTCCGTCTGCCTATGCACACACCTCATTTCCATAGGATCTGCTTCCGAATGTCAATTACTAAAGGCCACCTCTCTTTCGAGAACGGTTCGTGATCGTAATTTCCCTTAATCGCTTTGATCGACAACTGCAATCTTCTGGTATTTCTAGAGCAATGATTTACCCGTGTGCACTTTGTATGTTGACTGTGTACAACACGCCGTAATAAACCGCAGCACTTTTGAGTGATGTCATGTTCTTTCACACCAGCTATACACGACGACCAACGACTCCAATCTAATTGTGCAGATTGCATAAGCTGAATACTTAATGTGCACCTAAAAATAGAACCACTCAGCCAACTCTAGTGCTGACTGTTGGAAACTTTGACCACAATTCGCGAATCATTCGCCCCCTCCCCAATGGTTCTCACATCGCGCGAGCAAAAATGATGCTCAAGATGATGACCATACCCGGGATAAGTAGAAAATTCCTTGACTCATACGTGTAGCATACAAGCCAAAGCCTGGGAACATTTAGCCAGACGTTCCGGCAATTAACATATGTATCTTTTAAATTATGAATTAATTGTAAATTTAAAACAATTATGCACGTTTCTACAACTAGTTCCGCTTCAGTTCCAATCTGGCACCACTGCAAAGTGGTATCGCCAAAGGATGATGCTGATGATGTATGTGCGGCTTTGCAGTGATTAGCTGATGCACACCGGTGTCTGGCGGTGCAATACTCCATGGCAATCGATGACTATTAGGATGACGTAGGTGCGCGCGCGCGCATTACGACCGACCGGATAAGTCGTAGGTACATATTCGTGTAAAGGTGATTGGGGCACTTTTATTTAAACGCAGGTGTTAGTCGTATGAGAAATTGCTACACACTGACGAATCTTTATCGAAGCGCACGGCTTGCAAATGAGAAATTGTATCTGCGCTTGTCATTTGAAAAGCGCAAACTCACACACAAACCGCTGGGAAATTGTTGTAAAAACGGTGATTATCGTATCAGTTACTTGACTGGCCATGTGCGCACACCATACCTACTCCATTCTGAGACAATAATTTATTTATAATGTTACAATCATTCAGGCAAAGTCGTAGATGGTTTGTGTTGGTTGGTTCGAGTGCATTCGGTTTGGGAGTTGAGATTTGGACGCGAAAATCCGGATGAGTAATTTGCCACCATGACATGGAGTGATGGCACGAATTTATTAGTTAGAATGCAGATGAACATCAATCTTAATCAATCTTGTGCTGTCGAATGAAGAGCTTGCTTGATTTGCGATCTTCATCAGGTGGAATGTGCGCGATTTAATTGAGATTCCAATTATGAAGCAATTAAATGTTGAATTTAATTTATATGAGAAAGAGAAGAAACACGGCATTGGAGTGGATCCTCACTCGGTCTGATGCATGACCTACAGACATTAATAGGAAAGTAGTCGTACATAGGCAAATCGCGCTGGTAGAAGACCTGTCTGCAGCTGGTACTCAATGTCGTTGTGGACCTACCCAGAAGAAGCAGACCACCTCTTTGGTGACTTGAGCTGGAGTTGAAGGCGACCTTAAGCATGTTAAAGAAACGTAATTTGTTAAGTAGGTTATGCGTCGGTCTTTTTGCGTGTCACTGTGAAGTGATTTTGTGTCTAGAATTCGTACGGAATTCGTTATACATATTCAGCTTTGAAGAATGGACTTGTCCTAGAGGATTTGCTAATTCTTGTCAGGTTGGGAAAGTTTGAAATGCCATGTATATCATTTTTAAGGGATAGCAACGACGCAACTTCTTCTTTAAGTCAAGTTTGAACATTGACTTGAACTATGGGGGAGTATTCTTGTGGACGTTTAAAATTTGGAGAATTTACTTTAAAAGTTGATGTTTCAGGTTGCCAAGTATTATCCTAACCTTATTTGTATTTCTTTAACTAAATATTTAATGGATTTTCTTCAGCGAAATCTTCACTAACGTATAACCACTACACCTACACAACATCCACTTGTTTTCTTGATTGATATGCCAGTCTTGCACTTATATGATTTGTATCCATTTGGTAATGGCTAACATTTTTAATAGCTGAAAGCAATCATATATACTTTAGGGGTAATATGTTATGGTCGCTCAGGAAGAATTCAATTACCGGTGAGGTGCGCCGTTTTAGTACCAATAAAAACGCGTTTCCAGTCAATGGTCTTTTGCGGTATTCGATGTGTTTTAATTCCACTCAGTGATATGTTCAAAGCTGATCAAATCGCAGTCGATTGAGTGTTCTTGTTTTTTTTTCAATTCCCCCTTGAAAAACGATGCCTGGATTGTCGAAAGGCTGGCCATTTGTGGAGTAGGTGAATTGGAGAATTGTTCGATCTTTTTCCTTAAAACTCCGAAAGTTTGTTTGTTGCGAAGTATGCCTCTTTGACTCTGGGTGGAGCGCATCCGAAATGTCTAATTTTCCATGACTCTGGCGCATTAATCAGGCTGAACTCGAGCGGTGGCATGGGTTATGTTGGCGTCAAAGGCTGCTGAGCTTTGTGACTTATTTGCATAGACATGCGACTACAGAAAACCCCAGAAGAAAAAATCTAACAGGGTCGGAGAAACTCGGTGGCCCATTCACATCACGTCCATGTGAGATGACCATGCTTTAGAATCGCTTGTGCAGAATTTCCAATGTGATGTGAGCTGTATGATACTACCTACCGCACGCCGTCCTGTTGAAATCACATGTCGTTGGTGTCCATATCATTCAATTCATGCCAAAAAAATTTGATAATCATGGATCCATAGCGCTCGCCGTTGAAGATGATGGAATGGCCAAAGTTGTTTTCAAAGAATTATGGGCCGACGACGCCGCCAGCCCAAACTCCACACCAAACAGTGATATTTTCGGAATATATGGACGCTCTCATGTGGATGGCTATCGTCCCAAATTTTACAATTTTGTTGTTGATGTACCCATTCATCCAGAAATGGACCTCATCACCTCATTCTTAGGGTGAAAATGAAAATTAGGGTCAGTTTCCAACTACTACAAAATTTATTCAACAACAGATATAAATGTTTTCTGCAATGTTTTCTGCAGTACGAGCTGTACGAGCAATGCGCTGGTATTTTCACATCTCCTATAGACCCGGTTTGCTCTAATTCTTGCACGATTTTTCCGATTGTACGCACATTTGGACGATTAATATGTTGCTGTTGTTGCTGACGAGTGCAATAAACGCCGCAGAATTTAGCCCCGTGGTGCTGAATTCTCAAAAACGACGAAATAACCACCGTGGAGCTTATTTCCTTATCGAAATGGAAATAAGTCCCGCGGCTGTTAATTCCCTTTGCTTGTGCGGCTTATTTCCTTTACATGCATCCAAACTCGCACTTAACACAAGCTCAACAAGTAAGAGGGTTGCACTTCAAACTTTGCATACACTCAAACGTGAATAGAATGTGAATTTCAAATGGCAATAACCGCCGCTAGTCTTAATGCTTTACGGTGGCTATTTCTGTTTTGAATGGGAAATAGGTTCCACGGGGCTATTTCCCTTTTTTGGGAATTTAGCTCCATGGGGCTTAATTCCGCGGAGGTTGTTGCACTGCACCATTGTTGCTATACTGCAGTTGCTAACTAGATCTGAGTTTCCTTCTCGAAACTTCTGACTTTGGCCATGTGTCGACTTTTCTTCTGAAGAATATGTTATTAGTAACGATAAACCGATGTGGATCCTAACCGAACGATTTTCTGGTACCATATACCATTTCTCCATGCCAGTCCTCGTCGTTTGCGTTTGTCTTGTCGACCTTCTCAAGCCATTAAGCCTCCAGTCAATAATGGATAAGGATATTAAGGATATTTCCAAAGAAGTTGTTTATATATATGTGTATCCACTTTCTACTCCATTTCCTTCCGATACATGGAAAACTCTTTAGTTCTATGTTGTTGAATAACATCAATGAAGCAATTTTCTAATGTCAAGAAATCTTTGTGGTTTTCCATCTCCCCAAATCAGACCTCTTTCCAACTGCATATCTACCAAAAGTATCGTCCGTCGAGTTTATGACCAGCCTAAAATGATAAACGAGCTCGTTCTAATGGCTTGTAGATACATTTACCCTCTTAACCCAGAATGTCGCCCAATTTACAATCCAAATAAACTCGTCACCATTTCAATAAATCTCCTCGCTAAGATAAAGACAATTAAGTTAATTAGCCATTTCCCTCCTCCCCAAGCTCGAAGGATTTAATTTGTTCAACATAATTCATTACCACTATCGGACAACGAATAACATGTGTAAAGTCCAAACCATTTATCTGTCCACACCTTCAGAGAAAAACACATAATAAGAAACGAAAGTATAGGAGAGGAAAAACTGTCAAATAACTAATTCTCGCTGCCGCCAGCCGGCCAACCACTTGACGACAAATGTTCTCGACTGTCTTTAATCTCGCCCACTTGCCTTCATTTCTCACTTTACAATCCGACCACGCGATGATGAAGATGTCTACGGAATTCCCGCACTGACTTAATACACCCCAGACCTATACATTGTCGGACAGTCATAAATCTCCAGAATCCGAGAATCTTCTGGAATTATCAGATTCCAGATTTATTAGAGTTGACATCGAGTTCTACGAATCGCGCCATAGGGAGCCCCAAAAAGCGGACTGGACTGGATCGATCTTGTCCGACTTCTGATCATGGCATTACCATGAGATTAATATATGGATACCCATATGGTTTGTCTAGACTAACCTTGTGATTATTATTAGTGGTGCACATCTACATGGGCGGCAGTCTTATTTGGCCCCCTCCCTCTGTCGAATAAAATTGAGAAATTAGTCGAAAGTTAATCACGATTTCGGCTATGCCCTACATATAATTAGACGTATCTACCAGATGGTGAAAGTAGTAAACGTAGCCCACACGATATTCGCCGAACCCTATAATTTAGAAACTACCAACGGTGCCAAGGACCAACCCACCCAGGCGAGAGGTCTAAATTACACAGTTTAATGTGTGTGCGATCCTGTCAGATATACACTGCCACCCAAGCTGCGATGGGTAGGATTAAGACAAATATTGAAGGTAATCATTGAGTCTGGCGTGCGAAATGTTACAGATCTGGGTAGGTACCTGAGAACGACGGAATGATTGTATATATCCGCCGGAATTGACACCGGCAAATTGAGGCATTAGGAGAGCTGATGGAGTCGAGTGTCTGTCGGGGGCGTTTACGGAAGAAGGGATAACGTGTTTTTATTTTGTGTATCTAACATGCAATTGGACACGTAAACATATTGACCACCGACGATGCATAGATTGGTCTCAATATAAAAGTGAAATTGAAATGTCGGAATTAGTGGATGATGGATGGTCACATGGATAAAGCAAATAGGATTATGTGTAGGGAACTGCAGGAAGATATGAAATTTTGTTTTATTTTTTAAAATGCGTAAGGGAATCGTGCAATGGATATCAAATTCATTACGATTAGTTTCAAATAAAAAAAAGTTGACCAAGTCTGCATATAGACCCGTAAAATATTTTTAAGGATATGCTGAAAGTGTTTAGCAAAAAGGAGCGACTCTCATCTCCATTCTGTCCCACCCTTTCTTTCAACGGGTTATTCTTACTAAATATCTATGGGGATCTTACTTTTTTTTTAGTATACTTATCACAGGTGAGGTGACAGGTGATGTACAAGGTAAAACCCTGAAAGAACGCCCCGAGATGATGCTTTCAGATGCCTATTGACTCCGCTCTTGAATTGTTTTCGACGCCTGTCTCAAGTCTGGATATGATTTAGCTGTAATAAAGAAAACGATCTCTTCCAAGAGTGGATGCAGTCGTAGTGGTTTGTGTGTTGGACTACTTACTAAGCACGTTGTCTCTGATTAAAATCCCGAAAGTGACAGCACCTCAAGTTCGCTAACGTCTTGCAAACAGAAGACTTCTTGCCAAAGTCTGGTACTTATAACAAATACACATCCGAATAGTCGCTGTTTCTGCTCACTATAACACGTGGCAACACCTTAAGTTCGATAATGTCTTGAAAACAGATGACATTAGTACTTATAATAAAACTGCATCCAAATAGTCGCTGTTTTCGCTCACTATAACAAGGTCCGTAGAAGATGTCACAGGTTTCCATCCTCTTTTTGCGCGGCCCACACCATCGTATTTCCTGGATGAAAGTAATGTCTGCTTTGCAGCAGCTAAGGGCTCACGCTAGTTGTTTGCTGTTCAATGTGCTCATATTCCAGGTGCAGATGCGAACGTCATTGTCCATTTTTCGTTTAGCATGGTCGTCAATCCTTTCTGGGGCTCTAGGAACAAGACTTTTTTTCCATGAAAGTAATGTCTGCTTTGAAACAGCTTAGGGCTCACCCTAGTTGTTTGCCAGTTTAATGTGCTCATATTCCAGGTGCAGATGCGAACGTCATTGTCCATTTTTCGTTTAGCATGGTCGTCAACATTAAACTCAATCCTTTCTGCGGCTCTCGGAACACGACTTTTTTTTCCATGGGTGGGTAGTTAACCCAAAGCGCAACCCCAACCTGGAGTGCTCCTTCCAATGAATTAGATACCTCTAGCACACAAAATCATCAGTACCCATTGAAAAATTGAGTGCTGCACTTGGCATTTCAGCTCATCCGCCAGAGGGCCTGACTTACTTCTTAACGACTTCTAAACGTTGTCCGAATACGTCAAGGCAGCATCCTACCTGGGACTGTTAAACCGTTAATCCCCGCCGAATTCCACAATTCGGCATCATTTCACTCTACGAATTTCCAATTCGGCCTCATTTCACTTTGCATACATTCATTTTCGTACCCATCCAATAGGTTAGATAGGTTAGATCGATGGACAAACAAGCTTCCACCTTAAGTTAGCCCAAGCAGGGGGTTGCATATAAATTCTAAATTTACATACATCCAACCTCGCACGGTACCTAAATCCAACAGTAAGCACAGGCAGGAAGGTTGCAGGGGGCAGCATGCTCCCACATAAAAAACTTTCCATAGTATGATATCTCTCTCTCTCCGGATTCGGCTTTATTTCACAAACAATGTGGGTCGTTATTTCAAACTATGATTCCCTCTGTCTCTGGATTCCGCTTTCACATTTTCAAAGTGAAAAAAAACACCGAATTTTGGAATTCGGCTTTATTTTGCTATAAATGGTCAGTAGGCCTCTGCTCTTGAGTCAATTGAACCTTGTAAGCTTGTAAATTCAAAGTTTTAGTAAAAATTCGCATCATTGATTTTCGTGAGATGTTCAATTGTTGGACACGACGACGAGTCGAGGTTGATATCCCTTCTGCCACACTATCGCGAACGAAAGCAATATTTTTCGCAAAAAACATTTCCTACAGACCCGAATTGCTGAAATTTGCGCACCGTTCTCCCGGTTGTGGACAAATTTGGCATTCGGCTCCATTATTCAGAACTCGCAGGATAAATGTTCTGTAGAGCACACATTTCGTCGTTCACGTAAGGAGTTTTGAACTCAGTTGTATTGCCAAACCGAGGTAGCAACGGTTTCCTTGAGTCCTTCTTTGCCGTCGATGCTTGCTTGTTTGTTGATAGCATTTACTTCGTCTTGTCCTCATTTACTTCAAAGCCAACTGATGTCGCCTGTTCTTCAATCACCTTGACGCTTCTATCACGGCACGCCAAGAGCGACCGATGATGTCAATGTCTTCTGCATAGCCCAGCAGATGGACGGTCCTGTTGAAGATGTTGCCTTCCGTGTTGACCGTGCTCAGGGCAGGCACTATCTGCCCCAGTACGGGATGGAAGAAGTGACATGATAGCGCTTTTCCTTGCCGAAAACCGGTGAACGTTTAGAATAGTTCGAGGTGCTACTTTAGACGTTCGCACAGTACGTTGAATAGCATTTTGTATTCGACATTAAGCAGGGATATGCCTCGATAGTTCTTGCAAGACAGAGGATCGCTTTTTTTTTGTATGGAGCTGATAGTCGAGTCATCGGGCATATTTAATTCCACTAATATTGGTTGATGATTCGGGTGCTTGCTCCCTACCATAATAGCACCACCGTATTTATAAAGCTCTGCTGGTAAGCCATCAGAGCCTGCAGCCTTTTTATATTTATGCCAACTTCTTCTATATGAAGTGGTGGAACTAGTTCTTCATTGATTGGACGTGGATTCTCTTCTTGCCCTATCACTCTCTATACATGATCTCCATGAAGTAGCTGCTGGAAATGTTGCTTAAACACATCTGCTATACCTTGCGCTTCCGAATACTGATTTTTGAGTTCTGTAATGATAACGATAGGGTTGAAGCAGGAATTCTGGAATCCCAATCCATTGTAAACAAAGTAAAAGTTTCTACACTAATGTGCGAAAACTACTTTCCGCGGATATGTTTCTGCAGTTGGGAATAAGGAAATAATCGCTCCATATATATCGGGTTTTTCAACAGGGACGCTACAAAAGTTGAGCGACGGGGACAGCAAACGACGCCATATTTCTTGCCGCTCTTTTGCCATTTCTCTTCAGTAAGGTTTGCGATTTCATGATATAAAGATATACGATCCAACAACGAGTCGAAATTATTAAAATTTACAACCGAAATTTGGAGTCAGTGGCCTCAACGTTAAGAGCGCCACGTCCAATTTATGGTCATCATAATCGTCCTAGCAGATCAAAAATAGAGCGTCTAGTGAAAAAATTTGAATCCACAGGCACAGTACAAAATGTTCCCGTGCCAGTGAGAAGTGTCGAGAATTTTGCTTCCGCTGAGGCTTCAGTTAAAGAAAGCCCAAATGTGTCTCTCACACGTCGTTCTCAAGCGTTGGGCATCTCTGTGACGTCGTTGTGGCGAATTTTGCGAAAAGATCTTGGCCTACATCCTTACAAGATTAAATTGACGCAAGAACTGAAGCCGCTTGAGCACCAGAAGCGTCGTATGTTCGTGAATTGAGCGGAGCAACAACTTCAAAATGATTCGGATTTTCATCGAAAAATCATCTTCAAGCTCAATTCTGGTTGAATGGCTTCGTCAATAAACAAAATACGCGGTATTGGTCAGGCAGCAATCCACACGTACTCCATGGTCATCATTGCATCCCGAAAAATTACGGGTTGGTATGGTTTATGGGCCGGCGGCGTCATAGGGCCGTACTTCTTCCGTGATGATCAAGATAACCGAATATTTTTGGCCCCAATTGGATAATATGGACTTGGAGGACATGTGGTTCCAACAGGATGGCGCCACAAGCCACACAGCGAATGCCACAATCAATTTATTGGAAACCAAGTTTGGAAAACGTGTTATCTCACGAAATGGTCCAGTCTATGGTCTATGCCAACAAGCCAGCGACGATTGATGAACTTTGTACGAATATCGAACGTGAAATTGCAGCAGTATCGGCCGATTTATGCTTGAAAACCGTCCAAAATTGGGTTCAGCGTCTGGACTTCTGCAAGCTTGCCCGTGGTGGCCATGCAAAAGAAATCGAAATCCATACATAATGGCATCGAACGTACTTTCACAAAAATAAAGAATTTCGTTGATATCCAAAACCGTTTTTGTTTTATTTAAAAAAAACTTTTGTAGCGCTCTTATTGAAAAACCCCTTACAAGGTGGCGCAAAAGCTGTCACACGGTGCAAAATGGCACAAAAAAAAATCAAAACAATTTCACGAATAATGTCGTAACGACGTGAATTTTTTTTATATATATACTTTACAGATGTCAAAATTGAATTGACATTGACCATCATCTGCAAGAAATATTGCATCTTCTGAAAAGTTGATGACTCTTAAACCACCAAAATAACCAGTTAGTCAAACTATTTACCACACTTTAATAAATACCAGCTCTGCTTCCTTAGCAATCATAAAAAAACCCCACTTCACATTGAATATTTATATTATAAATATTTATTAAGCAACCAATTTCCATATGCCATCTCTTCAAATATCTCTCCATCCTGACATGTTCAATAAAACATCAACAAGTGCTCGCCTTTAACACACAAAGTCATCATTTAATAAGAAATCGCTTACGAGATACGATTCAGAAACGGCAACCACCACCTCCTGTGGGGCGATCACATCAACCCATAACACCGCTCATTAAACACGGTCATCCAATCCTAATGAAATAAATTGTTCGCTCGTAAAATCTAAGTCATGCCTTGTGTCTGTGTGCAATATACACTCGCAACACGGGACAGCATTCGTCTTCCACAGCGCCTTTCTAACTTAAACCATAACATTTTATTGACACGATAAAAAGTGAATTATCAACATTGTCAGAGCAGAACACAACTGATTACCCGGTGATTAGTATCGATGTCTATCCCAGAATAAACGCAAGCACACTCCAAACAAAAAACCCCCACATTCAATCCAATCAAATTATGAAAACCTAGTCTCCCAAGACACCATCTGAAGACGCGCTAAGAAAAATCCAACTGCACCGTTCTAGAGTTACACTGCGCATTCAGTTTTATCTCTGGCGACCCATAGGCAACTGGACCAGCTATACAAATGCTGACTTATATTACCCAGCCTGGGGTTTGAAAAAGATAAAATCATAATTTTATAGTAGCAATGAAGCTGCGACGACATTCTACTCCTCTAGCTAGCTGGTGGCGTCTTTACATGGTCGTGGTCTTCTTCGCGCAGCAGACCTCTGTGCCTTAATTCGCATCTCTGATCGAGTCGAAAAAAATCATAACAATATTTTAAGCATGTTAAATATGACAAATTATTGTTTTGACATTTACTGTTAGGGATTGAGTAAATACCCCACTCTGGGGGGTGTGCCTAGAGAGGCGGATCTGCCAGAAGAATGCAAATGCGCTCGTTTCGGTTTTGTGCAAAATTTAATGAGCGCACAAATTTTTTTATGAATAAAGGATTCGATTACATTTGGATTTTTTATCTTAAAATGCGATCTGAACGTTTGCTTTTCAGAGTGGGATATAAAAAAGAAGAAGTGGGTGAAGTTACTGAGATTCTCGTAGGTCGGTAATAGGGGTATTGGGTTGGGTAAATGGTCAAACAGATCGTTATGTTAGGGAATATCAGATTTGGTGAAATAGCTTACAGTTGGAGTAGTTTATTGGACTAGGGAATCAGTATAAAGGTCAGCAGTGCGAAACGGAGAAGACTTAAAAATGCCATCTGTCTGAATTATCAGGTTCAAAGTAGGATCATTGGTTCCTTCCTTAAAGAAGCAATTTCCAATGTAGCTACCGATTTTAAGCTGCTAATTCGAAAATCAATCGAAGACGGCCGTTGTGAAAAGTAACTCTAAACTTGAAAATGTGTCACAATGCGATATGGTCAAATATCTTCGATAGATTAAGCGATAGCATTTTTTAAATGAGTTGAAATCCACTGAAGTAGGGAAGCGATCCACCATTGTACGGTTGATGAGGAAAACTTATTAAATGCGTATGCCAGAGGATTTCACACCCCCTAAGCAAAGCAACGAATTTCTGTGATGGGCACTAACCGCATAGGGAGAGTTGAAATAGTTTGAACCCACGAAGACTGTCACATGATACGAAAAGCTGTTGACATAAGTGCCTGCGAGATCACTGGAAATACCCTAGAAACGCGTTTTGTCATTCATAAATTTCCTTTAAGAAAATAAAATTCTAATATAACGGTTTTCAGTATTCTGAAATAAAAGGGGCAACGGAATCCTGAACACTATCCTTTTGTCTAAACGTGGCTAAGGGTCCTATAATAAAATTTGTGTATTAAGTCCATTATTTCTTTTTGGTGCCTATAATGACTCATGCCGTAATATTCAATAGCATTTTTGTTTCATCCAGTTTACCGCAAGGTAGTTACTTGAAACCCACGATGTCCAAATCGATACCCACCACCTATTCATCGATTCCAAAGGCGCATACGATTGTATTTATAGAGACGAACTATACAGAGCCATGTCTACCTTTGGTATACCGTGTGAAGGATGAAGATGGAGAATTCTCGCTGCTCCGTCATGGTCGGAAACGACCTCACCGACACATTCGACAAAAAAAAAAAAAAAATTTAGGCAAGGCGATACGCTGTAATGTGACTTCTTCGATTTGATTCTTGAGAGGATTGTGCAAAATTCGCAAGCCAACACCAGAGGCACAATTTTTCAAAAATCGGTACAACTAACTTGTGTTTTTTTAGAGGTTGGTTTCTCAAATAGAGATAAAACTGACATTTTGTGGTCAAATCGGGCAACACTAATGTCATTTATGTTCAGTTTGGTTTGCCATTTTATCATGGAAAGGTAGACAAATGAACAACGATTGCATATTGTGCAAATTTATTTCGAAAAAAATGGTCCAGTTCTTGAAGTTTACCGCAACATTATATGGTCGACATAATCGTCCATCAGAGTAATTAGTTCGGTTAACCATGGATCGTTTTCGCACTACGCTTACTCGATGTGATAATACGCATCCGTAGAGACTTCTTACAGTACGCACCAAAGAAACAATTGCCGCTGTAGCAAAGTGTTGAAGAGGACCTGAATAAATCGATTCGCCACGGTGCAAAGCAATTGAAGCCTTGTCCATCAACTTTGTGGAAGATTTTTCGCAAAGATCTTGGCTTACAACCTTACAAGATCCAGCTTGTGCAAGAATTTAATCCTCGAGACCATGCAATGCGTCCTTATTTTGGTGTATGGGCCGAAAACGAAATGGTGAATGGCTACGTCAAAATGCAAATTACCGCATTTAGAGTGAAGATAATCCACATGAGACCCTTGAGACGCCATTACATCAACAAAAACTGACTGTTTCGTGTGCTCTATGGGCTGGTGGAGTCGTTGGTCCATACTTCTTCCGAAATGATGTTGGAGAGTCAGTTACCGTCAATGGAGACCGGTATAGAGCCATGATTACCGACTATTTTGTTGCCGAATTGGGTGGCATGAATGGGGATGAGATGTGGTTCCAACAAGACGGCGGCCTATGCCACACAGCGCACGTCACAATAGATTTAGTGAAGGAAACATTTGATGGGCGCATTATTTCGCGGAATGGACCTGTTAATTGGTCACCAAGATCGTGTGATTTGACACCATTGGATTATTTTCTTTTGGGATATGAAAAGTCGCTCGTCTACGCCAACAAACCAGAAACGTTAGGGAACTTGGAAGCCAACATTCGTGGCGTTATTGCCGACATACGGCTCCAAATGCCCGAAAAAGTGGTTGAAAATTGGACCTCTGGAGTTGGCTTTATTCGAACCAGCCGCGGGGGGCACATGCCCAAAATCATATTTAAACATTAATGACATCAAATTATTCTTCCAAATAAACCAAACAGATGGACACGGACGCCAATACTCCTGTTTGCAGAGTCTTCGATTCCCAGCCAGACGACGGAAGTAGTAGAGGACGACCTCGCCTTAAGTGGCGCGCACAAGTAGTCGATATTGCCTGATCGAAATGGTCAGTCCTCCTCGATCAGTCGATAAAGAGTGGAACTTTTCACTCTATATCGACTCTCTATCCTCCTCGATCGGTCGATAAAGAGTGAAAAGTTCCACTCTTTATCGATCGATCGAGGAGGACTGACCATTTCGATCAGTCAATATTGACTCGAATGAAAAGTTCCACTCAATATCGACCGATCGATCGAGGAGGACTGACCATTTCAATGAAGCAATATCGACTCGAGTCCCTAACTCGAGTCGATGAGTTATTCAAAAAAGAGTACTATTGCACTTTATGTTTGTGGTTGCAGTTCGGGCTCAAGAGCTGTTACCTCTTCCTCGTAGCAAAGTATGCTGGCTTTCTCTTTCTTTCTTCTAGCATTTCGACAATTTTCTCTGCTAATCGAAGGCTATTCATGGCGAAATATCTTGAAGTGTAGTTGTTCCTCTGGCTGGTCCTGTTTAACCCATCAAAAAAATTGCTTTCATCTTAGATGCTGGATGTTTTACAGTTATGTTAAGTGAATGAGGCTGCTTTTCTGTCTTCTCTATCTTCTACCAATGACTTATCCAGTCATGGAACTTAATTGTTCCTCTGACTAAATTTGTAAGAGTTTGGGCAAACGTCAAAGAGTTCATATTTCGACCCAAGGCTGGTGCTATGGAATATTCTAATAGGCATACATTCCATTTATTCCATTTATTAAAAGGTAAAATTTCTTTGACCTTGAAATGGTAACGTCCGTAGAGACCTATAAACGTATAGTGATTCTGATCTATGGAGACAGATAATTTTCTCCCACCGTTCTTGATTTTGATAACACGCTGGGGATATTTTTCTTTGAATTGTTATGCTTCGATACATCCAATGCTTTATTGGCATACAGTACCTTCCATTCACAAAAAGACTCCCATGTAACTCAAAAAATTTGTTGTTCATGTCATATAAAATGAATGCATCCCCAATTGACATGATCATCGCTCATCAGATAAAACCCAAATCGATGTTAACTACAGATGTCGAACTGCAGTCGTACATACAGTAATTGTACTCATAGAAACATTCATTGGTAGCTGATGACCCAATACCGACCATTCTTCTTCAATCTTGCGACTAACAAAAGTTCTCTGCGGCTGAGCAAAGCAACCGTGGAGCTTGTACTATTGCAACGTTGCATCATCAGAAGACAAAACCATTGCAGCCTCAGACAGTACAAAACTCATCTCACCTTGGACATTTTTTTATTCTTTTGTCGCGCTGTTATTTCCTTTCAACACAATGCAGAAGGATGTACCCCAAGTGCAATCCAATCTGCAGAATTGCAATTGACATAACTCACCTCCAGAGTGGTTCCATTCCATTCATGTTCGGTGTTGTTTATCTCTAAACAGAGATGTTTTAATGAAGTGATCGTCGCTTCGTCGTTCTTTTTGGTGAAAAGAAAACAAAAACAAAAAATCCATCAGATGGCCGCTCCCAAAATTGTTGTCAAATTAAATTAGCACCTTAAAACTCAATTTATTTGCATGGAGATTTGAATCGTCTTACTGCACGGCATATATACATTCAAAAGCCTGGTGGAGTCTCCATCTAAACTTCATTCATAGATCTTGGGGGCACCTGTCTTTGTTTTATTACATTCGCTGATCGGTTCCAGCCGCGTGACACCAGTTGCCTGGCTTCAAGCTTGACAGTCAATATTGTTCGAGAAGCAGTGTCATTTGGGCTAGATGTATGACGGATAACATGGCAATAATTAACACTGCTATCCGACTTAATTATCTGCGGGTAGTATAGACGATGTTTGTGTTTTGAATTTGGCAGGCATCTCACAAGAGTTCCAGATTGGAGCGGTGGTGGTGTGTTGTTTGACGAAATGTTGAGAGGATTGCGTCAGAGTAGGGTGTGACTAAATTGTTCCTTTTGTGCCGTCAAACGTCTGCAAGTCGTATCATTAATTAGATAATAAAATACAAACACACTGGGAATTGGATCGAAATGAAATATGCAAAGCATTTGTTGACTGGTCTAAAAGGTTCCAAGAATTCGAATTGCGAAGTTTTGTGGAGCGTGATCTTAGTCACGGTGTGGTGATGGTTGTCAGAACTGGCTCAAAGATCATCGTCGTCTGATTGAATGTGAGTAAGTTGTTCTTCATTGGAAATCGATTTATGAGACTTCAAACGAAAAACAAAAACAGAAATAGAGCAGAGCTCAAGTTTCTTTGGAAATTGTTTATTTTCGGAACTTCTCGACTTGATAATGCTTCCAGATTGGATGTTGGGTAGACTAAAACCATCGGACTAAAGTTTATTATTGGACCACTTCTATTTAAGAGTAAGGATTTAAGGGTACCAAAAGTAGTATTTTAAGAATAATGTTGGCTTAGTGTTCTTTATTTGAACCGATTGTATGCCTCTCATCACGCCAACGTAAGCTTCTCCTTAAAGAAGGCTCTTTAATTTAAAAAGTATAAACTGCAGAAAACGGAAGGCCAATCATTACTGATATATGATTGGTGCTACATTCCGGGGCCTTAGGGGCCTTAATTGTTCTCACAACCATTCAGAATTCCTCAACTGACATGTACCTTCAAATAGTTCGACCTTTAACTCCGACGAGCTGTGCATTTCAAGTTGGCTGAGGTCGGTTATTCCTTGTAAGCGCCACTTAAGGCGAATTTTTTTCTTAGGGGCCTTAATTGTTCTCACAACCATTCAGAATTCCTCAACTGACTTGTACCTTTAAATAGTTAGACCTTTAACTCCGACGAGCTGTGCATTTCAAGTTGGCTGAGGTCGGTTATTCCTTGTAAGCGCCACTTAAGGCGAAATTTTTTCTTAGAGGCCTTAATTGTTCTCACAACCATTCGGAATTCCTCAACTGACTTGTACCTTTAAATAGTTAGACCATTAACTCCGACGAGCTGTGCATTTCAAGTTGGCTGAGGTCGGTTATTCCTTGTAAGCGCCACTTAAGGCGAAATTTTTTCTTAGGGGCCTTAATTGTTCTCACAACCATTCAGAATTCCTCAACTGACATGTACTTTCAAATAGTTCGTCCTTTAACCCCGACGAGCTGTGCATTTCAAGTTGGCTGAGGTCGGTTATTCCTTGTAAGCGTCACTTAAGGCGAAATTTTTTCTTAGAGGCCTTAATTGTTCTCACAACCATTCAGAAGTGCGTGTTTGGCTGAGTTCCAAAATGCAAAAAAAAAAATTGTTTTAATGCGGTATCACTAATCTTTTGATATGCATTTGCAATGCAACCATGATGATACGCATAAATGTTATTTTGTAAAAGTTTGACGTTCCGAAATGCATATTATACATAGCAACCATTTGCTAAAATGCAAATGGCCAATTTGTAATTAAAAAGAATTTTCAATCATTGGGTTGAGTGAATCCAACAGCTATCCAAATTTATTAGCGATAAGCCTGCCTCACATCAAAATCTGCAGCTCAAAAGTAGCATATCATCCTCGTGGTTCCACTTTTATCTGAAAACCACAAGAATAATAATAAATTGAACAATCAATTAGCAATAATTACAGAAGTAAATAATTTTTGCTTTTTACTCAGTAGACTCATTGTTTGCTTGCAAATGTCAAACGAAAGCATGGAAATAAAATAATCGTTGCATTGTTTGCTCAGCTGATACACATCTATAACGTTTAGGATGCGATTCGTTTTACTTTTTTAATATATGACTTCGCATCTAAATCGCATCTGATGCACTTTGGAACTTACCCTACTTCGTCTACTATGGCGGGATCTCCAAATCTCATTGGGTTCATTTTGGAAATCATCCTACTTCTTGCAATATGCCAGGATCTCCAAATCAAAACGGGTGACTTGAGAAAGAAAAGGTGTTTTTTGATAATTGATTCTACTCGGATGATTTGGCAGATCATTGCAAGAGGAAGGCCAGTTCAAAATTATGTAGCTGTTACTGCAGCAGGTTATAGAATCAAGACCTTCGCGCCACTGAGGCCATCGCTCACCATATCCCTGTGATTTTAAATGTATAATTCGTAGTTTTAAACAAGATCTATGTCGGGGTACAGCTCGTAAAGTCCGTCAATGTTTTAAAAATTAACAGAACTTGAAGTCATAATGCGTGGTACGGATCGACAAAGAAAGGGTTGACTAAATATCCATCGGCGTATTAACTACTTTGAGAAAATGCTAATGCTAACATTTTCTGACCCAAAGTAAGGTACGAGTCACAAAATGTTGGAATCTCATGTTAGTATCTCACAATTCTCTTGATGCGAAATCCACGGTACTATGGTACCATATATTAGACCTCTGTGCTCCTGCGTGAATGTTCTCAAGTATTAAAAGTGATCTAACAAGCCGTGTTAGGTTTAACTAATTAATCGCTTTCACTCTTAACTAAACCCCTCTTCAAGCTGGTAGAGCAATGTTTTCAAAAACATCCTTGAAGTTTTCACACGAAAACGTCTGGGTCGTGCTCATGGAAGTCATAGACGAGACGAATAGTCTCATCAACGCTGCGACCGACTTGCAAGTCTTTCGTGGTGTTTTGACACAAGCTTTGCTTGCTATCGATGATGAAGAGTCCATGAAACGGAACACCACTGTCTTCATCCAAAACCCCGTAGCCGCTGGCAACCTTTATCAAAGAATAAGTAAACCTTTTTCGGAGAGAAGATTTTCAAATTATTCTTTCGGAATCGGAGTTAAACTGGAGCTCCCGATTAATGCTCGCAAAATAAATGGACAACCTAGGTTTGAGGCATATAAATGACCAAATATCCGACGAATTTCTTTCAAGTAATTCTTTTTTCATGATAACGTGTCTAAAATTAAAAAGGTTGACAGGCTTGAAGCGTAACATGAAGCTATAACAGACAGCTCTATTTATGCAAAGTCTTGTCTTTTGTATTCCAATTTTTGTTTGCCTTATGCTAGGTTAAACCGTCAAAAGATGTCATCGCATACTAGTCCTACGATAGTGTTAAATTGTAATCCACTAAAAACAACCGGAAAGTCATGATTTATGTAATCCTTCCAACTAATTTGTTTCCACTAGGGGAATTTCGCTGCAAAGCTAGTATAGTTCTTGCTTGAATTTCCTTCTCCATAGCCTGTAAACGTAAACGTGGCCGAAGATTTTTCGAAGAATTTGTTTCTCAAAACGACCAAGGATACCGTCCATATTTCAGCGCCGTAAAGCAGGAGTGGAATGATCAGGGTCTTGTTAAGGATAAGGAGATCGAGTGAGAGCTTTACCACTAAATTGCATTCTTAGACCAAACAAACCAGTGGTTGGCAAGAGTAGGTTTTCGTTTATTAGATGTCGAGATGTTGTTGTCAGAGTTTATAGCGGAGCCGAGGTAGACAAAGTCCCGCAGTACCTCAAAGTTTTTTCTTTCAATGTTGACGTTCTGTCCAGTTCATCGATGTTGTGTGTCCTTTCGAGCTGATAACATATATATATTTGGTCAGACATGGCTCTGTATAGTTCGTCCATATAAATGCTGTCGTAAGCGGCTTTTAAATCTTTTTTTATAAATTTTGTCTAAAACTAAGAATTCGATGATTCCTTTAAGCGTGATCAATATTGGCTCAATATCTAAAATTAATGACTCACCTATTAAGCTCATTATAAGCTAGTGACCTTATTTTCTCATTTATTTAATATTCTCGAATGCAGAACAAAAAATTTGACCAACAACTTTTCGTTTGAAAGTTGGTAACATTTTCTCCACTTACCTACCATCATCCAGCACTGCATACCATAAACCAAAACTAGTAGGATAAGGGGTCGGTAGAACAAGGAATCGAGCTAGGAGTTTTGATCTCATATACTTTCCTTGCATCACGACAAAGCTGCTATTTGTAGGGTTGATACAATGGTTCCTATTAACAGTGACACTTTATTTTAGTGGTTGGATCGACAATACTTTGTTTCTTGATGGCAGATATTTACAAGACCAATGCATTTCGGGCTCAGTGGAGCGGTGGTTAGCGCGATGAACTGCCGCGCAGAAGGTCTGGGTTCGATTCCCAGCCGTAGCAACAACTAAATGATTTTCATTGGCCCTCTTCTCGTGATGATCTGACAAATCATCCATGTAGTATCAATTGTCAAGAAAAGCTTATCTCAAATTCGTTCGGAGTCGGCATAAAATAGGAGGTCCCAGCATCATGCAAGATGTACACACGCACACAAGAATTGTTGTGAGAAAGCTCGGTACTGGGTACTAACGAGCCTGTTGCGCCAAAAAAATTTTTTTTTTATTTAATGCATTTCGCTGCATCCGAACAAAATGTTTGACCTTGTGTCCTGCTGGTTGGACTCCGAAATTCTTTTATCACTCTATAGATCTATAGGCGATAGATAATCTGCCATAGCGAGGTATCCGTCGAAGCGGACGATTTTCCCCAATGCATACTTCGTCGGAGGTTAAATTAAGATTCGAGGTATGTTACATCGGAACAAAAATCACTTCACTACAATTCGTAAATAAATTTCGCAAAGAATTTTTGTCGGAGGAAATCGGAAAAGGGATTGCACTTAACTGGCAAAAATTGCACGAAAAATGCACCTCAACGCACTTCAAAGCAATTCGCCGGGATGCGTTACAAAATGTCGGAGAAACATTCCGTAAAGCTTTTCGTAAGAATACTTCGAAGCTAAAATCCTCCGAATCGTGCAAAATCGGAGAAATTTCCGCTCCGACGTATATTAAGTGGAGCAAAACCTGGTATCGCCTTTTTTTTTTAGGCCATACAAAGCCATACAATTTGAAGGCATCACCTCCTTATTTGAAAAATTCCACTCTTCATTGATGAATCACCGTACGAACCGGCTGTAGCCTAATTTTTCTTCAACTTTTACATTACATGTAAACGTAGACATCTAAAAGCTACGTTCACGTCTCGACACTAAGTGTGACCAGGCCAGGCGAACATTTTTATAATGTCCGGCATATCTTGGCTCGTTTTTAGCAGACATGGTATATTAAAAATAGATGTTTGGAACGTTTAGCGTCTTTGTATAGTTTAGCTTAGTTAATCTTATTAAAGTTTCTCTTTGTTTGCAAGAAACTTTTCAATCTGTCAACCTGAGTCACCGCAATCACGAAACTGCCTAACTTTCTTTTATTAAAGATGCTTTCAAGGACAACCTTAGCTCGTTACCAGCTTTCTCTGATCTAAAGGACTGCGTATGCCCTCTTTTTTTCATAAAATTTATATGAGTCCGTTCTCTTTTTACTCTCGTGTAGCTGCCCATATTTTTCATTACAGCGTTTCCAGGAGTTAAACTTACCGTCTGTCATCTATTTCTTCCATTCAATAATACTGAATCGCATCCAAAAGCGTTTTTTAAGATTCTTGTTGGTGAATTCAGTGATAAGAAAGTTTGTATCTTCGTCAGAATTGACGTTTCGCCTTCTAGACCTATTTACTTTCGAAATATTAAGACATGTCGCACGTATATTTTTAATCCAAGGCCCAGCAAGGTCATTTTCTACTGCCGTACAATGTTTACCGCTGTTATGATTTTCGATTTTGCCGTAGTTGTTCACCAACAGATTCCTAATCTACTACACCATATTGGATTAGATTAAAAAAACATAACCAGACATATTTACAAAAGAGGCATTCCAAGGTCTGCCTAAACGCAAACACAAAGAACCGCCAATTACATACAAGCGAGATGATATGGAACCCTCTTACCGATTCCCCTCCATCACTCCTTCCATAATTTACCAATAAATACCCAAACCTCTGCGCTCTCAACCATTATCGTCAGTCTTGCACCTTGGCGGATCTACACTTTCAATGCAACATTTGCATGTTAGCTCCCAGTTGCGGCAATTCAAATCCAAAAAAAAAAAAACTTCACCCAATTCGGCATGTACTCTCCGGTAAGATCGCGGCTACTACCATGCGAAGTTAAAGTTGACCGACTTGAGCCCCATTCCGGCAAGTGCATCGCACAATAAGCAATCCCGACTTATTGCATCGCCTTTGTGTGACTTTTCTCGTCTATCGTTCGTCGGACGCCTAAACCACATTGTTTCGGCCAGGCAATGTGAATGTCTATCCAAGACGGATATTTCGAATTCGTGAGTGATGATCTTTGATTAGGACAGCGCGCATTGGTGTGGTGCTCCGATGAGAGACTTAAAAAGACGCCTATAGGCATCAACGAACCGTCCGGACGGGGGGTGACTCCCTTTGTCACACCATACCGCTGATGGGATGGGAAGGAAAGATGAACTACTTTTAAGTGATTTCGATTTTATTCTTTCCAGCAGCCTCAGCCACTGCTACTCATAATGAAAACACATTTTGTAACAATTGAAATTGGGACACCCTTGGATGTAGTGTATCTACGGTTCGGTCTTAATGTAGCGCAGCTCTAGCAGACGATCTCGTTGGGTTAAATGAATTAAACGAGCACATTGTGCTGGTGCTGAATAAAATGTATCCAATGAATTATTGCTCAATTGAAAAAATGCAGGGATTAACAAACGAACTCGCGAACGGATGGATGGATAACGCTCGATGAATCGCGATGACTGTGGGCGGTTTATTGGGAAAATATTCGCGCGCGCTCGTTTGGTCTCCATTTGAATTGAACCATTTGGATGGTAATGCAATGATGATTGACTCCAGACCCTGGGCAGAGTGGCAGATACTACTTGGAAGCATGAAAGGTGGTGTGGCAGTGGCGGACCTGGCGGTGGTGATGGATTAAGGCTGAACATCTTTTGCCTGATGAATGCGCGACGACTGTGCTGTGTGATGATGATCATGACAGAGATTTTGGTACTGTGCGCGGGAATGTTGACGTGGGAATTTTTTTTCATTCTCGGTCGGGATCGTGGATTAATAACGATCATGACCGTGTTAGAGTCTCTTGTTATTTTCGATATTGTTTTCTGAGGAGTTCATAAATTTTAAATTCGTTTGCGTAATCATTTAACGGATTGTTGGGAATTTATTTCGCCTAGGTAGAGATACTTGCGTAAGGCGTCAGGAGCTGTACTTATTATTTAACAAGATTTGATAAATCCCGTCAGTTGGAAATTTGGCATGGTAATGGTCGTTGTAAGTCAAATGACAGAACCAAACCAAAATAGTATGCACATGTTGTTGAACACACGATGAGCACGTGCCCAAAGTGAGTGTGAGACTTTAACCCACTAAAACCGCCACCCTTTTTGAATTTGTATTGCAACCAAGTTTGCGACTTTGCAGCAATTTTTTTATAACGATAAATGAATGTTTGGCAGGTAACTTTCCTTTGAGAGTTCCTGCTTTTCCCGCAATTTATAGCGCGGTTTGTTATTATCGGGCCAAATCTAAGGGCTTAGTTCTTTGAAAACGCCGCAATAAACTTGTTTCGTCAAGAATTTGGAAGACCGTTGTGTTAACGTGTCCCAATAAATATATGACACAGCATATTGACGAATGATCTTAACATTTTGTTTCATAAGTTTGTAAATTTTTTAGATTCGTTTCACTGGTACAACCCCATAGCTGTATACCATATGTCCAGACCGGCTTTAGCGCTTGTACAGCTTGCTATCGAATATTTTCCGAGTATCCAGTAGAGTTCTCTGTATTTATTTTTAGGTTCTTCGCATTTCTTTTTTACATGCGACTTCCATTTTAATTTTACATCGAGTGTCATTCCGAGATATTTCGCTTTATTTGCAAAAGGGACTCGAACCGTATTGAGAAATACTGCCAAATTGTATGTCCGTTTATACGAAAAATCTACATGAATCGATTTGCTCTCGTTAAGTGCAATCCGCCAGGACTTTGTCCATTCATTAACCTCGTTAAAAGAGTTTTGTAATTTCATAGTTGTTTCCTCAATTGTTGTGCCAACTGCTAGTATAGCAAATGTTGCAACCACTGTATCGTTTGTTTGTGGGATATCACGTGTAATTAGGAGGTACAATAGTGGTCCAAGGACGCTTCCTTGGGGTACTCCTGCTAATATTTCTTTGAAATCCGAATATTCGTTGCCAAGATTCACACGGAAGAGTCTATGCTCAAGAAGCAGGTATCTACCTGCAATGTTTTCTAAAAAAAAAACTCAAATCCATCCATATGATGTCATAAAAACCTGGTACGGTGATCTTCATTACCAATATCACAACAACAACGCACATCTCATAGCCTCAGTGATCTTTTTATTGATTGATTGATATCATCTTAAACCGCTCTTCACGTAGGCGTGATGGATTGTACTACACACGTATTCGTCATTTCCCACACACTTTATTAAACGTGCCGATTTCCTGATCGAGACCAGACATAATTTCATCATAAATTAACAAGAAATTATATCATCGATCCAATAAATTATTTTCTGTTAAAAACCGATTAAATTGAATGCAAATGGACAGAGATACCACAAAGCCTGACAGAGCCCCAATGCAAATGCGGCGATGATACCATTTAAACACCCTCGAGTTCACGAATTTCCAGATCAACAATCTGACTCATATCAATCGCCGCTATAAATCACGCCGGGCTTTAAATAATTTAGAAAATTAATTTTTGATAGAAATCTTTGGACCGTTTTATAATTTATGTCAGAGAAACGACCAGGCAACGACGACACTGTCAAGACCATGGCGACCATATCGATGGTATTCCGGGAACCAAATAGGCCCAGAAATGATTTCGTTTCTTCGCTGCTATAAATCAGATAAATAGCTGAGAAAAAAAAATTAAGATGTCTTCGGTAAAACATTCAATCTTCGGACCTTGCTATGGATTAATTAGCCGATGTTGTATCTGGTGGATATATGTACTCATTTGAACTTCCAACTCGTTTTTGTTGTTAATTTGGCCCCTAAACCTCGGTGGCGACTAACTGACAATTTGGTACAATTTCGGTCACAGACCTATGGCCGATTGGCATGTGGCTTGTGCTGGTGCTTCTACTTCTGCTTCTGCTTCTGCGCGAATGTAAGCACAGCTATACTAGCATACGTATGCCGACGCGATGACAGAATGAATTACCAATGAGCGGTGCATCGTGAAGCACATGTCAAAATATCCATTGCTGAATATTAATTGGAAATTGCTTAGACTTCTCGGGGGCTGTGTGGAAAGCCCGCTCACAACTGGGTGGGTTGGTTTACGCCAATTGTTTGTATTACCCAGATGCAGCTTAAGCGCGGTTACGTGACGCATTCTATGATGATGATGGCGATCACTTGGTAACGCTCCCATTTCCCTTTAACGTTTCAAGGCACAGAAACACACACCCAACTGTCTCGGTCCGACCTGCTGCGGCGAAAAATTGTGCTCACTCGCAGTTCGATGTACTTTGGAAGCGCACTTCTCAAACAGACATTTGATGGGTAGTATGTGCCTGCTTTTTGGCCAAATGGATTGGTGTGGAATGTGTCAATCGGTGGCTTCGTCAACGCGATTGCATATAGAGGCGGAGTACGCTGGTACGCGCCCTCTATAGCCATAGATAGATAATTCTTTGCGTAGATTCTGATTTGTATGCTCCTACGTTACGGAATAGGCTGTTTGTTAAATTGTTGTGAGTCATCCAGATGGTGTGGATTATGAATTACGAATCGCTAGGTTTGCGTCAACTGAACGGAAATCTTCATTCAAGAGTGTGGACACTTTGGAATCTTACAAAGTGTGTGCCTCCAAAGGGGCACACACAAGGAGTGGTAGTGTATAAAGTAATTGTGGTGGAGGTGGCCGGGGACACGGGTGGCATAGTGGGTGTACCGTGCGTACAAATAGCGCCGGATGCTTCTGTTTGAATTGAACAGTGAATTATTGATTTTTAATTGGTTACAAGGAATCGCATACACATGAACATGTGTCGTACACGAAAGTATTACAAAAAGAATACCGAAAAGAAGGAAAATGTTTCGGACATTAACTATGGAGATTGCGTGGCTTGGTTGGGGCGAGATTGTAAGTGGAAGAAGCGACATACGAGGGGATGACATTTGGCAGTGAGTCTAAATTTGTATTAACAAACAAAATTGATATGAATTTGGGTTTCTTATGTTCTCACAATTAGAGAACATAAGCACTAGCACTTGTGAAGATCAAACGATCCGTAGTTAACTTGAGTTTGATTAGCTATCGACATTTTAATGAGTCATCAAGCACGTGCGGGCTCAGTGGCGCGATGAACTGCCGCGCAGAAGGTCTGCGTTCGATTTCCAGCCGTAGCAACACCTAAACGATTTTTCACTGGCCCTCCTCTCGTGATGATCTGATAAATCATCCGGGTAGTATCAATCGTCATGATAAGCTTATCTCAACTTGCCGTTCGTATTCGGCATAAAACAGGAGGTCCCGCCATCGTGCTAATAAGTACACACGCACACATGAATGGTTGTGAGAAAATAGCTAGGCCCTGGCTACTAACGAGCCTGTTGCGCCATAAATTTATTTATTTTTTTATTTATCAAGCACGTGCCTTTTTTTTATTTCTTGTATACAAAACAATGAACCTCCGTGGAAACGACATATCTGGCATTCACCACCAACACAAATTCTCAAACCTGGCTTCTTCCTTAAATTCACCTATATTTTGGACACTCCTGTTTAACACCCACCCCGAAAGGCAAATTGAGCAGCCTCACATGACATTGTTATAATATTGGAGGCTTGTGAGACTTCTGCAATAGTTGGGTCAGTAAAAAATCCATAAGCGCTGATACTGTCGGGATTTGAAGCGGTGGCCTAAGCAACCCCAATTCTTCTTTTTCACTGTGCCTTCTCTCTGAATTATCTGACAAATTGTTAAAATGGTATCAATTGTCCTTAAACGTTTAACTCCGTAGTTTGGCATAGAATTATAGGTCCCACAGTCGTAACAAAATGTCACGAATAGCTGTGACGTAAAAACTTGGGTCGCAAAGAACCTATCGCGCCAAAATATTAGCACTTAAAGGTTAAGTGAAAATTTTGAAAGGTTGCGTCTGCCTCAAAAAAATCCTTTCCTTTAAAATCGGACAAGTCAGTGGTTCAAAGCGATTATTGGTGATAATGGTGTTATGATACAGCAGTTATATTTACTTGCAAATCTGATTTAAGGCTTCATGTCGAAAAACGGGAGACAGTCTTGCTGATCGATCAGCTTATTCAATTTGTTGTAGTGGACAAATTATTTAATAGTCTGGGATAGCTTGTGCATAAAGAGTGAATCTACACCGACATCCTAGCCCCGTACTGTTCCAAGTAGAAATTCACCTTAACCGACTGGAGAAAGTGAGACGGAAACATTTGTTAGGACGTAGCTTGAAACTTAGGTTCACCAGTATCTGCAGAGCAACTTAAGAAAATGGAGATGAAACAAATTCTTGGAATAAATTAGGTTTATATCCGAAAGTCCGAAAAGAAGAAATATTAACGAACACTCTTAATAGAAGGCCTACCTACCCAACACCGATCCTAGGGTGTGGGGCAAGCTTAAGATTGCTTGGAATAACGCGTCGGACGCGTGTAGTTCTAAAACTCCAAACTATACAGAAATCACCAAAAAATCCTTCTCAACAGTAAAATGACTTGGAAGATATGTTTCCAATATTCATCTGCGATAAAGCGAGCTAGATTCCAATAGTTCCAGTTCTTATTGGCAAAGACTGGCCTGCTCACATTTAATTCCCCGAAACACTTCCCATGGCTATCCTATTGGCCAAATATATTAGAGATAGTCCCTTACCTTTTATTTGAATGTTGCAAGACTATTTTTCATAAAAACTTCTCAAGTTTGTCGTATCACATATTATGCAACACGAGACCTCTAACAATGATGGGTGGGAGATTGGGAGTCGTTTCAAACTGTTCATAGGGATCAAATCAGAAGAGATACTTAAAAGGCTATGGACCATCATACCTTTTTTTTTATTTGCGAATGCGAGCGCGAAAATCCTATTTATAATGGTTTGCAGTTTAAATTCAAATGTTCTTCCCTATTTGGCATTTTATTGTATAGTTTCGCTATTGTATATTTTACCGTCATACATTTCGCTTTAAATTGAAAGCGAATCCATTTTGCCAATATAAATATAAAAATATGCCATTGCTTTCGGAATAAACCCCTGCTTTCTGAACGTCATATAACGATCTGACAGAAGACACTAAGCATAATCTAGTAGTCTAGTGGCCCATCCCTTAATCCAATTTTCGACCACCATTTCAAGCATATTGGCCATTCTATGAATAACACGAGTTATTTTGGCTTCCAAAGCTTCAATCGTTTAGGGTTTATTGACGTAAACAAGAGATTTATGCATATTCCCATAAAAAGTAAACCTGACAGCATTGGTATCACAAGATATTGGTGGCCAATTGACAGAAAATATCTTGAAATGATGTTTTCAGCGAACGTTTCAATAAAGCGATTGATTCATTAGCTGTACGGTATGTAGCGCCATCCTGTTGAAACCACAAATCAGCTTCACCAATATTTTGAATTTTTGGCAACAAAAACTCATTTTTCATTGCTCTGTAGAGATCTCTATTTCTCTGTTCTTCTGCATTTTGAATGAAATACGGTCCGATGATGCCGCCTGTCCATAAACTCAGCTGTTATTCTCATTAATTCTGGCTCTACAAACTCTGGTAGTAGGACGATTGTCCACTAGTGTAAAATTGGTTCGGAATTTGGTGACGGTTATATGAATTCTGAGATATGTTGGACGATTATGACGACCAAAATGTGGTGGAAGAACTCTTTAACAATTTTTAACTGAGCAATGATTTTGAAGACGGGCTCAGTGGCGCGATGGTTGGTGCGATGACCTCCCGCGCAGAAGGTTTCGGTTCCATTCTCAGCCGTAGCAACACCAAAATATTTTTCACACTGGTCCTCCTCTCGTGAATTGTCAAGAAAAGTTCTCAAGTTCTCCGTTCGAAGTCAGCATAAAACAGGAGCTGATTGGAGTACACGCGTGAGAAAGCTCGGCCCTGGGTACTAACGAGCCTGCTGCGTCAAAAATTTGCATGTATAATGATTTTGCAAGTTAGTTCTTGATTAAATGGCAATGTATACTGAACACAAACGTCATACAGACAATCCAGTTGACAAATTGTAAACAACGCTATTGAAGAAAGTACCTCCTATTGGATCACCCGTTTGAAGAAGATTTAAGGCTGAACTATAATAGAAGATGGTTGCGAAATACCACTTCCGTAACTGTGCGAACACATGAAATTGTTATTGTACGACCATAATAGCTTTTCGTTCAGTTTTCGTTCACATCAGCGAAATTTTTCGCTCTTTCTCTTTCTTTTGTTCTTTCATACAAAAAATTGACATTTCACTTCAACAGCTGTGTACATTTAAATTTGTAAGTTCATAAGAAACGATTTTTTTTTCACTCTGACAATCGCTTCCATTCACAAAAGTCTTTTATGGGCAACTTGAGTAATAGTACTGAAGAAAACTTAATTTAGAATTTTGACATAAGCTTCCGACAAAGAGTATAGAACTACATAGAGTGCGCATCACATACAACGAATCTTTTCTATGTTGGGTGTTCACATTGCTACCCCAGCATCAAACAACAGCCTTGCGTCGCATACGATCTACGAAATTTCCCCTTACAGCACGCGTCTGAAACGGCTACAAAATTTTTAGCTGTGATGCGTACTCTATGTAATTCTATAATCTTTGCTTCCGATTGCATCCGACTATTATAGTTCAGCCTTTAGAAGCTTACTTCGCTTATGTGACATAACTTATAAAATATAAAGGTCGCCTTCTATCCTTAGCAAAATGAAAAATTAATAGCAATAGCTTCGAAACGTAGATTTTTTTTGAAAGCAAGATCCTTCTCCCCTATACAGGTCGATTACAGCTATGTTTTTTCATGAGTCCGGCTCAAGCCGTGCTGTTAACTGACTGCACTTTATTTAAAGATCCTCCTGTGAATCATTTTCCTTTAGTTCAGTAAAGACTTGCAGCAGATCCTTTTTTATGCATAGCGTCATGACGCATGTTCAAAAGTTCGTGGAAAAGTCATCCCAAATAATGCAAATGGTTTTTAAACGATTTTCAAGACAGGTATCAGTGCATAGACATACAGTTCAACTAACAAAGTCTTTAATAACGTTTAACCAAGACTCTTTTTCTCACACGACAAACAAAGAATATAAAGAACCAGTTTTACGAATGACAATCTGCTGCTATGACAATCTACCCATGTGGTTGCCATCCTAATTGGGTCCTTGTGCTTATGTGCTTATTGCATATCGTGTATCCACAATCATGTAACTTAAATCAGGATCAGAAAATGTAGGAAAATTTCCATTAAGATGTTTGTTTGTCACATCCACACTTTAGTCGACATAAAGGACCCTATGTTACCTACCCCAAATATCGTTTTAAGACGTCAACAAGTACTGGCACTCTGGAAACCTTCGCTAGTGGAAATTTTTGAGTGGTAATAAAGTTTATTAAGAAAACAACTACAGATTGCAGAATAGAACTTGAAGGCTATCATTTTAGCTATTACATAGTAGTTAGGCATTCTATTGCAGAATTTTCAGGGAGAATAATCTGTTGTCTGCAAATGTTGGCTTCTTGGAGTGTTAAACGAAACTATTTTTATCAAATTAAAATCGGCAGAGTTTCTGTTTACAGACCGTTTTTTTTTGTAAATTCTCACTTTTTGCATGTAGAAGAGCGCTTTGATATTCAAGTGGTAACCCAGCCAGTTGGCAGATTAGAACCTACGACGTTCAAATGGACAGAAAAGGTTGATAACAGGACAGAGTTATATTTGTTTTATTGGAAGACCTTTTTTGTCTTGTTAAAAACTGACTCCTCTGCATATTCCTTCGCTGACATGAAGAAGTGCCTAAATTGCCATTTGCTCGTAGTCATCACCAACAATAGGAAAAATGCAAATACTTTCTCGTACATTACTGCTTACAACATCCGCTAACACAATCGAATGTGATTAGCCCTCCGTCAAACAATATAATTGACGAAAACTGCTAAGTAATCATCTTCCCGGCTAAATCCGCCTTTGTGGTCGGACATTGGCCCCGAGATAGTATCGCATGCAATTATTTTCTAGAAGTGTTACCTTTTATTGAAAAATTTGTAATTAACTTATTACTGAGGTTCGCAGAAAGAATTCCAAGCCTTCATTACAGTGAATTCTTTGAAAACTATACAATTAGATCTTTAATCACTGGCTAGCGTTGCATCTGTTCTAATTGCGTGAATCATCCCACTCGCCGCGCCACTCATTAGAGTGCAATATTTGCTCACAAGTACCTATAACTAAATTCAATTAAAATGTTAATTTCAATCTTGTAACCACAAAAGCTAGCGAGTCGTCTATGAAAGGCGTCAGTCAGTAGTTTCTCATACTGTACAGACCTTGCTGACCTTTTTTTTTCAGTTTGAAAATCTTCATGCCCAACTCGGGTTTCCCCACATATGTATATCAGAGACAGAGACGAAGTGAACTTCACGATGATGATGTGTACCCGTGACGATGATAAATTACGATTCGAGTTGTATTGGTCATAGATACAAAATATTTATTTTAAAACTACAAGATTCACAATTTGTGATTTTCTTTTTGTGTATCCAGAGAGCTTGTTAATTTGATTGCACAAATTTCCGGTCCTCAATCAAATATACAAATACACGATACGACGGTGTTCCCATTCGGTTAAGTCAACCGTGGGAATCTATTTACACTTTTAATAGGTGAAGGATGATGGCGGTGCGGCTGCGGTTGGGAAAGTGAGAGTGGGTGACTTCATGTTGGACCTTTGTATGGGGAAGGTACATTGGTCCATGTCATGCATTTGTAATCGATTTTAATAAAGTGTATCTTGAGATCAATAACATTTTTTTTGTGTAATTTAATTACGATCAATGTATTTTGATTATATTTGTGTAATCGGTTAGAAATAATAGGGTGCATGTTTGCCCCACACCCATCTGGTTAGATGTGGAAATGATTTGCATGCGGATTTGAATTGCAGGCTGTCGTCGTTTAATGCAATTATTTTTAATCACTTGGTTTCGCTTAGAAATGCCCTTAATTGCGTTACATTGGGACAAAAGTTCGCCCACCTTTTGTAAAAATATTTTTGGTTTGTTGACTCCTTGGTAAACAGTCTGTCCTGAAAGAACAACATATACAAAGGGGGTTACTTATTATTATGAACGGTATGGGATTGTGTTTTAATTTCAATTATTAGATTATTTTTGGAGCCTGAATGTGGACTACTAACCGAGGGGTCAATGGCTTAAATCTCGAAAAGATTGTCCACTGTTTCAAGCCTGAAAACTACAAGGTTATAAAAATGCCATGAGAGAATGTGCCCCAGTTCATAGACGGCTTTGTTGTAGTCCCTTCCGTATTTACTCCTGCCCCATGAAATATAAAAAAGTTAAAAAAATCACATGATAGTGCTTCGCCTTTTCTAAATCTGACTAGTTTTTTGAGAAGTCAGATGAGCTGATTCCGACAGGAACGTTGCATCACATCCTCCAGTGATAGAAGACACAGCTGTGTGTTGATAATATCCCGAATTCCGTCATCGCATTATAGGCGGTAGTTGCTGTTATACGCCTCAATTTGGCGATACGGCGATGTTCATCTTGTCTAATTTTTTTGTTTGGAATCAAATGTTTTACTTATGTCGCTGGCGACCCTTATGGAGCAGCGAGAATTTTCCATCTATTAAAGACGGATGAATTTGGTTCTGTATAGTCCATCTCTATAACAGCTGTCATATTGAAATCGATGGTGGTGGGTATCGATTTGCACTTTTTGGTTTGTTTTTTTTTCCAGAACCTCCCAAACTGTAAAGATTAGATCAGCTGTGGACATTCCTGGCCAAAAACCACTCCGATTAATGCTCATCAGATGTTTTACTGTTCTGGGGCACTGAAAATTCACGATTACTAGACGCAACCATTATATTTTCTCCCAGTCAGAGCGTGTTGTGATGATCTTCTCTAAGACTCATTAGACAATTGTGTTAACAACAGTGAGTATGTATGGATAGTTTAATTCAAATAAATGAATGAAACTGGTGAATCCAGCACTTGACATCCGTCAAGAAGGCACACTATAACGCCAAAAGCTACTAAGAAAACCATGGAACTAGAAAAAAAAACAACAATTTGCTAGAGGCTAGGGCTAGCAATTTGAATTATCATTTTGAAAAAAAGGTTGGGAAACATCATAGTTGACTCCAAAATCATTTGAAAAACTCATCAATTTTTTTTTTATCTATTCCTACCATATAACATAGGAAAGAAGGGTCATTCGTAAAAAAATTACGCATAAAATTCAAATTCTCTGTGCGTGTGGTAATTTCTGTAAAAAAAAATATTTGTACGCCACTTGTTGTCACTTCCACAGCATGTTGTAGATCTAGGGACTTATGTTTATCATTTTGATGAACATGATTCGAAGAGATTGACACCAATGGTCAGAAGAACATGTTGCAAAAAAATGCAAACAAATTAATTTGTTTAGAAAGAAACCGGTGTTTACTGAATTCTATCAGGAATTCGCTATACTTGCTCTAGAGAACAGCTAACTCATAGCTTTTCATGTTCCTTGCAAGCGTGCAAATTTTTTTTTCGAGCTTAATACCACTTTGAACCTAGCATCAGAGCACTATGAAATTTTTGTTGCAATGTTTGCACAAAAGTTCGATACATAAACATGTTGATGCTTCCAAAGTCTTAATATTTTTCATACTCACCTGAAGAGAAGGTTACCAAAGTGGCAATCTCCTCTTCCATTTCGCCTCATATAAAAATAGAGCTTAATTTCAGATGAGTGTAGAGAGGCCCAACTCACTTGCTTTAAAGCAGACTAGAGACCAAATTTGTCATACAGTGCGTGTCTCTGCAGTTTACTCATGGAGACCTTGATGCATTCGCTCTGAGTATTGATGCATTCGCTCTGAGTATGCCACTTGCCAAAAATAATATTCACACACAAGAGATCATTGATTTCACCACTTTCCGTTGCCTTGCTCTCAGCCGATCTCAGTTCTGAGCCACCCACTGCGCCACCCAACCCATTCATCATTCACCACTTGCTGTATTCAATTAGAGTGTTGAGAACAAAAGTGCAATCTCTCATAGGCAGATCTCTCTTTGTTTTTTTTTTTTTTTTGAGTTTGCAGACTTTTGCAGCAGCAAGTAGGTCAGGGCCATGGACACTCGCACTGATTTAGTAGTAGGTGAAGCTTTGTAAAGTGCGGGTCGTGGTTCGGTATCGGTGGAGTTCTCCCCTAATATTTTTTTTTTGTGTGGTGTGTTCTCTCTCCCTTTGTTCTTTGGTCAGTGTGAAATGTGTGTTCTGCTTTTCCATGTAATTTTGTAAAATGCCAAATTTAAGTGCAAGCCCATGTTAAGCCAAGCCAGCAATCGGGTGATTTTTAGTACCATCAAGTGAAGTGAAAATTATGTTAGATATCATAATGAAAGCGGTATTAAGCTGCTCGGGCTTCAATGTGTATTCAAGGCATTTCCCCCCCTTTCATTATTTTCCCTCTCGTTAATAGTTTATAATTTCGCGTTCATAATCGTAATCGTAATCGTAATCGTAATTCCATATTTAAATTCATCGCATCACAGTTGCTGATAAAGGTTCTATGTTTCAGTCATAGGTAAGTGGTTTCTTCTTTTTTTTATTGCAATATGGAATGCGTTTTGGAAATATACAGTACATTTTGTCTCAATTTGTCCTCTCTGCTGGCACCTGTAATTTTCTATAACCCTTTCGTCCTCTCAGAACCTCTTAGAGTCTTGTGATTGTTTTGCAACTATTTGTGCTGCGAACATGTTGAGTTCGACATCGTTTCAGCAGCCAACTATCCAAGAGCATTGATAGTTTGAACGTTTAGTAGTGTTTATTTTTTTTTTTTTTTTGGTATTAGTACATTCACTAAAGCTCTAGTGAACCATTCTGTATGCTCGTCTTCCACCCCACACCCATGGAAATGATCATTGGAACTTCTTGTGGGAAAGTAGAGAAAGTGGCTGTTGTGCTCGCTTAGATAATCGAAGAGCCGTATGAGCGTTTGAGTTGTATGCACCTACATCTCGAAAGTGTTACCCAACTATTAGCAATTATTTTGCAAATATTTCATGTTGAAAGGATTCTGTTCAGGCCTTGAATACTCGTCTTTAATATTTTAACTCATAATGTACTTTAGGAGTAATTTCCGAAACGAAAGTCAGTTCCAATCGGAACTCAATTTTCTTTCGAAGTATTTTCGTTGTAAAACAAAATAAAAAAACACAATCTCGATCGTTTGATAGCTGTCAACAACAATGTTAACTTAACGCATATCACCGATGCGCGATCATGTGCGTTGCCTAAGTATTTCGAGCAAATTTTCCTACGATCGAAATTCTAATCGGTGTATAACTTTGATCTCGAGCTATAAATAAATAAAATAAATTTATGGCGCAACAGGCTCGTTAGTACCCAGGGCCTAGCTGGGGCCAACCATTCTTGTGTGCGTGTGTACTTCTTTGCACGATGGCGGGACCTCCTGTTTCATTTGAAACACGATTATTTAGGTGTTGCAACGGTTGGGAATCGAACCCAGACCTTCTGCGCGGCAGTTCAACGCACTAACCATCGCGCCACTGAGCCCCCCTATCTCGATCTCGAGCAGTTGCATTTTTTTAAACCGTTTTTTTTTTTCAGGGGTAGGTGAAAATCGATCATGGACACTATGGGAGTAGTTTCATACTAGTGTCAGATTCTTGCTGACTTAAAGCACCACTTTTTCAGAAATTTAAAACTGTTGGAAGGTTATTTTCTGTTGAGAGATCCTGTTCGTTACGCGATTCAAATGTTTCAGCTTTGATTGTTTGAATTTAGAAATTTCTATGGATATCTTCGTTTCTAGTATACCACAATGCTTGGACAATTGCTCAATCATTTTATTTTGAAAAGTTTGTAAAATATTGGCATATATTTTCCTGGCACAAGCCCGAAGTTGAATACTGTACGTCAATACGGTCTTTAAAATTTTCATGTAAAAAAGAAGTTTGTTGTCGGTATTGAGTTTGGGAAAATTTGTAAGTTTTCTTATAAATAAAATTCACGTGTAAAGATTTATTTTCGAAGAGGTCCGATCGACTAGTCCCTTCATTCGACTCATTCACTTTTATTCACTTCAGTGCATTTTGCAGTTTTACAGTTTTTTCTTCGATCGTTTCCCCTACCACTAGAATAGCGCTGTTATTGGTGAAAGTAGCCATCTTATTTCGGTATATCACGAGTTTATAACAAGTAGAGAAGCAGTCCAAAAACACTTTCTTGTGTTATACCGGCTTAGCTTTCTCTAAACTCCGAGTATTCGTTTGCATGTCTAGCACAGAAGATTCTATTCCCAAGATATGATTTTAGGATATCATGTAGAAGTCCTGGGAGAACTTGTCGTAAGTCCATTGTGCCATACCGTATTAAAAGCTGGCAAATCGTCCAGGAATGCGCTTGAGTCATTTTTTCCGAATGTTTTCTCGATTAGGCCAATAGTTCTGTGCACCTGGTCAATCGCCGAATCCAAACTGGTGGTCACTTTTATTCCCCCTAACCGGCTGTAAATATGATTGAAAAGAGAGAAAGCTGTGCAAAACTTTGTTTTGGCGCGGGTCACAGCCAGGCGAATGCTACCGGCTCCAATGAATTTACTTCATTTGGCGGTTTTTCTGGATTATGGCTTCCGCAACTTTACATTGACTCGTCTTTTTAGTCTGAGCGCAGCATTTATAATATGGAGAAGTTCTAATAATGCCTTCCACTGTATAGCTTTGATAACTACTGTGATGAAATCATCATCAGGAACATTCCTGCGCTCAAGATCCCCTATTTCTCACCCGAAATAAGTAAACCCCCATCCAAAGATTTCATCGAAAATGAAAGTTTGAAGTTCCAATATCAGTTATCTTGTGTGGTATTATTTTTGGAAGGTTCTGTTGTTGCTTTTACCTTCTATTACTTACCTTAGAAGAGCTACAGTCTGGAAACTGGGCCTATGCCAACATGTCTCTCTTATTATCACGGGCCTTAGCTTACTGCTGACGGTTGCGCACTCCAAGTGGGTTGAGGCCGGGTTGTATAGGGTGTTTTTGTTTTTTGGAGGCATAGAACTTTTTTGAAAAATAAAACAAAAAACAATTCAATGGCTTTATTTAGCTCACACATTACATGGAATATAAAGTAAAAAAAAAATCCTGGCATATGGCCTTATGACCGCCATAATATCGGTCGAATTTCATACCAATTTTTCGAGCATACCCGGTCTTATTTCGACAATAGTAGGTCGAGTGTTGGCTTCTAAGTGATCAATCGTTGCTGGTTTATCAGCATGGACGAGAGATTTGACGTATCCCCACAAAAAGTAGTCTCAGGGTGTCAAATGACACAAACGAGGTAGCTAATGGCAGATCCATTCCTTTAGATGATTTGGTCACTAAACGTTTAGCTCAACAAAGTCATGGTTGCGCGCGCCATACGGCATGTTGCTCCATCTTGTTGGAACCATTTCTTCTCCAAATGATTTGCAAGTACATGAGGAATAAAAAAAGTCACGATTTATAATTTTGCACCGGTTTCGGATTTAAAGGCAAATAAGCCGATGACACCATCCGCACCAAACGGTGAGTTTTTCGGGATGCAAAGGAGTCTTAAGTGTCTCATTAGGATTGTGCTCACTCCAATAACGACAAATTAGCTTGCCTTCATTCCTCAAGCAGAAATGAGCCTTATCGCTTAAGATAATTTCACGATACAAATCTGATCCACGATGCAAATGCTGGCCCGCTGGCTTTAATTCTTGCATTAGTTGGATCTCATATGAATGCGGGCTAAGATTTTTCTTAAAATTTTCCGAGTAGTGGACGGGAAAAGTGGCTAGGAACGTCGTCGGATCGATAAACGCGGGTCCTCTGTCACACTCACGGACGATTATGTGCCCCGTTAACTTGGAAATAAATTTCTATAGTGTTTTTCATGGTGATTTTCCAAGGTATTTTGAAAAAAATTCAATCACGCTTCATTAACAAGCGTCAAGCAGAAATGAGCCTTATCGCTGAAGATAATTTCACGATACAAATCTGACCCACGGCCACGATGCAAATGCTGGCCCGCTGGGTTTAATTCTTGCATCAGTTGGATCTCATATGAATGTGGGCTAAGATTTTTCTTAAAATTTTCCGAGTAGTGGACGGGAAAAGTTGCTAGGAACGTCGTCGGATCGATAAACGCGGGTCCTCTGTCACACTCACGGACGATTATGTGCCCCGTAAACTTGACGAAGTACTCTATAAATTTGCCAAACCCATCGCGAATTTTGGAAATAAATTTCTATAGTGTTTTTCATGGTGATTTTCCAAGGTATTTTGAAAAAAGTCAATCACGCTAGTGTGACAGTATTCCCTATCGGAAGTCCTATACCTCTAAAATAAGGAGAAATCTACCTCAACTGCGTCCGGTGTCTGGCTCTAAGACGAAGACTCTTCTAGCCAAAGTATTGGTGTTACTAAGATATTTCCTCTTATTGAATGCCAAAAATCTACTCGCAAATTCTGGCGTTACAGGCTCATTAAGATGCACGGCCCTGTTTTGTTGTTTTTTCTTATGCGCTTGCGTGTGCACTGATAGAACATAAATCATATGAGCTCTTAGACTTTTTTTTTGACTTTCTATTGTTTCCATTAGAGCTCATGCTTGTGTCATGTCATGTGTTAATTGGAAATATTTTTGTACTTATTCCAAGTCGTGTTCCCTGCAATGTCTCATCGACATAATCATCCCCAATAAAAGATAATGCTTCTGAAATAAATCTTGCTAATCATACTTTAAATTTCAATCCTCTACGGTAAGGCACTTCTTCCTTCAGCCTCAATTATGCACAAGAAATCCCGGGCCCGATTCGAAATTCACCCAATCTTGCATTGAATACGAATTAAGAAACAACAGTTAGGAAAGAGACAAAACACTGCCACCATCAACACACCGTTTGGTGGCATGTACGCCAAAACTTTGTACTAACTGATGTCATCCTAATTACGTTCCTCATCCATTGGATGGATACAGCCCCAGCCCCAGCCATCCGCAAACGCAAACTCCCAGCCCCAAATGCACATCTAATGTCACGGCGCTGTTCGTCCTCTCACGGACACACAAATGACTACGACACACTAAACGCTTATGCTGATGCCAATGCTGCAGCCGCGCTTGTTGCGGTGACTACTCCTAGCTGTGTTCCATAGCTAATTTGGTTAAACGATTGTATCCATTATATTTTTGTTATGTCCCGATGAAGCGATATGCTTTCACAGATATTATGATAGTATCTTCCTCCCGTTGCTAAGATTACTGTTACATTAAATCTAGTTTGAAGATATGTACTAGGTACGTATTTTTTTTATGGTGCTCCGGTGCGCCATGCGGCAAAACGTTTTGTTGTTGGCCGTGTGGTACACATGTACATCTGGACCGAGTGAAAATCTCTTTATTATTTCAAGCTCGTAGTTTGGTTCGAAATATCGTGACGGACGTGATACAGGATACCATGTCGCAAGGTGATTCCCAGGATTTGTTTTGATTTCTTTACGTTGCACTTCGTGTGGAGTTTTTTTTTTGTTTTGTTTCTTCCCCTCGAGTGATGTCCGCAAGGAATTTCCCCACCAGCTCATACAGCTCGGCGGCGACGATGATGATGCTGTTTTCGTTTGGTATTATCCGCATATGATAATCAATTGATCGAAAATCTATTTAATAATATTGGCAACATGTCGACAGAGCAGTGATGCTGGGAGATGCTAAGATTTGTGGGGTTTATCGGTTGGAAATGCCCTAGAGTCATAAGCTTGCGGTAAATACAGATAGAAAGATGGGGCCAACAAAAAAGAAGGTAAAACTCAACTTTTGCCCCCTCTTTGGTAATCATGAAGTGAAGGAGGACACAGGCTGGCAGACGAACGACATAGTCATGCAAGTGCACTCGACGCCCGTGGAAGAAGGTTTTGATCGTGATTTTAGACATAAATCTAGGGAAAAAATTCCATACTGCATTTTTGGTTGTTCGTTATCGACGATATTATGCTTGAATGTTGAACCGGGAACATGTGTTGTGGCATGTAGGGTCATGAGTTATTATGCCTGTTTGAGTTGAGTTTCCAGTAATTTAAGTTTACACTCACTCGACTCGAGATGTTTCTTTTGTAAGAATTATAGTAAAAATTATTTAATGTTGTGTTAGGAAAATTTTCGCATTTTGATTTGTTTGTTTATTTTCTTTTTCAACATCGTCTTTCTTTTTCAACTTCGTGCGTGCTACTAAGTCTAGTACATGAATACAATTTGTCTGTAACTGAATGTTGGCAGTTACACTTAAATTCCTCCTGGAGAGTAGCCCTACTACTCTCCATCTCCAGGTCAGTCAGCTCCTTCCATCTTTTTCTCTCTCTCTCTCTCTCTCTCTCTCTCTCTCTCTCTCTCTCTGTTGGTAGTAGAATATCGGAGCTGTGGGCATTCCTATGACAATTTCGACAAATTTATTGGTCTTGATATGTCAAATCGCCTCGCACCTTGATTATTGGATTCAGAGGCCTACTTTACTTTCCTTCATCAGGTTTCCTTAGTGTATGTCGAATTCCACTTCATATTCTTTGCCTTCTGCCATTGACCAATTCAGACCTATAGTTCATAGGATGTACGGTTTAAACTATTCGAAAACGATTACCAAATGGCTGTTTGAGATATTTTCAAAGCCTTTTTCCCTCCTGCAATGTTTAAACTTTACGGCCTTAAACAAATTGTCGCACTTATAATATCTACATTGGAGTTTAGCAGAAAGCTAATTTAAACCCTTTCCCAATCTATAAGTAAACCTTATCGAAGCTAAAAATGCTGGAATTCAAACACTGATCCTCTTGCTCGTCAGTCCTACACGCCATCCGCTAGGCTGTATCTACTCTGCGATATGCAGGAGCGAGTTAATGCTCTTGAAGCATATTCTTCAAAAACCATTCTTTTTCAGTTTAAAGCCGAAAGTCTCATAAGACTTTTACTTACCTTATGTAGAAAGGGTCGACAGATTTGAAACCTATTTCAAATCTATAGCCACTAAAAAAGATCCATTTTGCTTGCATGTTCAACATGGTCCTAGGTTCGCATTGCCATGTGTACGCAATCCTGTGATGTGCTATAAAAATGAGATTATTGGCACTATCGATGCTTAAAATGGCCGGATTCAGATGTCTTCTAATGTTGATATTGAATAGATATTCCGACCATTATATCAATTAACTGTTTCCCATCGATTTGTCATTAGTGTTTATTTTAACTCTTAGAAATATATCTGTTTTTTTTCGTTCCTATATCTTTCAATTGCACAACCTTTTAAAATATGCCAATATATGTTTCGACTCATTTAAAGACGAAATTATGTTTTGTTTGTCAATTCAGCTATTTCTACTTGTGTTGCAAGCTTGTGATTAACTGCCTGATATCAATCCGCGAATTTGGTCACAAAAATATCCCTAGTCATACTTATGAAGAAAATAGCAAAATAGTTTGAGTCATATGAACATAATGCATTTAATTTCGCATTTATAATCTAATTTCGTTCAATAGCTAAATTTGCGTGCGTAAAAAATTGCACATAGGTTAATAAAATTCTACATATAGGTTTTGTAACGAGTAAATTAATCATTCTACTCGTCGTTTTCGTCTATTTAACTCAAACCCACGATTCACCACCCCATTGCTAACTTTGCATTCTACTACTTTCTTCTTGCGACTGCACTTTATTACCGACATCTCCCATGTCATGGGGATGGGGTACATCTGCATCGTACATATGGCAAGATGGCTGTCACCTGTCATAGCAAACTTGCATTTTGGTTCTGGATATCGGTGTTTTTACATTTATTCGCTATTAATCGATCGAAAAAATTGTAAATAGAACAATTAAGTTGATTTTTCATGTGTAAACCATTTAATAGTTAGTTTACGTTTCATAGTGGTTGCTCTAATTCGTCCTTATATGCAACTTCTTAGTTTGCAAAATTATTTCCTGTGCAATCGTTGGGTTATGACTGGCAATTGAAAACAATCTGATGTCATAATGTTATACCTATATAATAATGGTAGATATATGTATGCGACCAACATTAAAATTGTAATTTCTATTTAGTTTAATATTTAAGTGGTTAGAAATAATTTTCAATTTTCTTTTCTTCCAGTTCGCAATTGAAGCAGCGGTTGAACTTCACCTCTGAAGTTTTCAAAGCCTTGCACGAAGCCTGTTTGCAGCCGGAAAACGGTGAGTCTTAGAAAAGTCATAATATTTGTTTGTTTGTCTAATATATGATTGCTTGTCTAATATATGATTGTGAACATATGTCCTTTCCATTTCGAACTTGTCCCCCGAAGTCGTCCTTAACAAGGAACACATTGGCATAACACTGTCGACATCAATGTCACAATTACCTTAGGTAATGTACTTTGCTCTGTGTAACGTATTGTCCACACAGACAACATCAGCCTCGTTAGACCAATATCGAAAATTATATGATGTTGACATCGATTAAGGTTTGTGTGTTTCTAGCTTCAAGCTTTCCAATATTGTGTACCAAATCCACCAACAACGTCCGTGTACCTAGTCTGTTATCTCGATCTTTGTAAATCATTTGCAAACGAACACAAAATGATGGCGAACTCTTAAGTGTGTGTCTGACGAATTGTGTACAGGGGTGGTGGATAAACTGAAGCGTAGATTAACATGAAATTTAATATCGGAAATTCATGTGCAGAGGACTTCGACTTTGAAAGGCGTTGGCTGTACTCCGTTTTCGAATACCATCCTCACCAAACCATTTAAATGCTGTCACTAGAATTATGTTGTTAAACCAGCCTCTCTTCAGGGATTGTATGAAAACATTTTATGATAATGTAACAGGTTCGGAGGATCTCTTGCGCTTTATTTTTCTGGAGATGGTATTTTTTTCTAACGTAAAGGCCGTTTGACGGAGTTGGATAGTTCTCTCCTTTGAATATTATATGGCAATACCAATCATGACAACAGAGCTCCTAGGCTAAAAATAATTAAAATTCTTTTCCTGTCATTCTTACTTTTGCTGCTGTCACGAACCATCTATAACATCAGTTGTGTGTAACACTTTTTCTGCACTGTGTAACATTGTAAAATAAATGTGGTCGCCGGATTCACAACAGCCATGTTAAGTTTTTCCTGCATCAGATGAGTTTTCACACAAATCCTGTAGTATTCTTGCTTTTTCATCTACTGTTCCCTTTCGCTATCTTCCCATAGATCCCTGATATTTAAATTACTTAAACTCCAAAGGATCTTTCTATACGAACAGCTGTCCCGATAAATGAATGATCTTAGCAGTTTAAGAGCAGAGTTAACAAACTTTTTCATGCTTCTTCAGCTGGTTAACTATTAGAATGTTTGAATAGCTCATGCGTCATGCCTATTTTAGTTTTATCATATCCATCCTTACTAAAAATATTTCCAAACAGAACATGGTTAAGAAAACGCGACTATAGATGACAACATTAGGCCCGTATCGTTTTTAGATGACAACATTAGTTCAGTTTCGTTTTTAGTTACCATGTTACAAGTGGCTGTCTGTAGCTACTCGTCCTCATGTACACAAGTTGTTGGAAGTAAGTACATGTAGCTGTCTGTAGCTACTCATAATCTTGTACACAAGTTGTTGGAAGTAAATGAAAATAATTCCTAGAAGTCATTTAATTTTTATTAACTAGAAGTTTAAATGCTGGCCTAGCAGAAAAGTAACGCGTCTATTATCTAAACATTTTAGTTAGACACTTTTGTCCATATTCCCTAAATATTTTTAATAAAGTCTTCGATCAAGTTGATGTGACTTATCTGCTTTTTAGAACATATTAAGTTTTACTTCAAATCGTTGATCAAACAATTTTGACGGGGTTGTGGCTACGATGAAAGGATCATTACCCTCCCAATTAACAAATTTCCGTGATTTTCGTATTAATGTACTTTCGTACTTATTGTCCTTGTTGCATATTCGTCCTCCATTTCTCTTTCAATTGATGTAATTCTTACGATACCAGTAATCTCCAATTGTGTCAATCCAGGATTTGGCAAGCACTGGGGTAGTATTATGATTCCATAGGTTTTACTTCTTTCCTTATTGGACTTATACGACATTCGCTATTTGTCTCGGGGTGCTGTAAAGATATTCATTTGCTGTTCCTTCACGAAATGGAAAAAGGATAAATATGAACCCTCGTATTAATAAACGCTGATTAGCTAATCAATGACTAACATAATAGTTTCTCCCATAAGAAACACTCGCAGAAATTTCAAAAGTTAGTTACTGATCAGCTAATCAGCGTGTGCAACAATGACAATTCGGGGGTAATTGTTGAGGTTTTAAGTTCTCTTTCAACATAAGAATGTTTGAAAGCGTCTTGGAGGCACGTATATATTTCGTCCTACAGTACAATACAGCTCTTCATAAAACCTACTTTCAGATTAATTTTATCAAACGATTCATTAAGTTTTTCTATTCGATATTCGAAAAGAAATCTCAAGTATAAGCCCGTTTAAAGCCCACATTTATCAATACAAAAAAACGCATAAACCCACACGACCATTCCCTCTGTATATAATCAAATATCGGCTTTTTATCTGAACTATGTGCCTGATTGCAACGGTCTGGAGGTAGACCCAATAAATCAAAAGGTCAACATTATTTCAAATTACTGAAATGTACGTTGGATTATCTTTGTTCACAGTGCCTGCGTTACAATCAAACTTAACACCCAAACAGACGGTAATAAAAATACCCCATCACGCGTCAGTCGCCTTTTCACTTACAAGGGTTGGCCGTCTCGTATCTCCAATAATCAAATAATAAAATTGGTACCCATCTTGATTCAAAACACAGCTTAACCGATATTCGATCTCTATATGATTAAACACATCTCTAAATGCACAATTAGATAGGCCGGCCCTCTGATGGAAATCTGATGTCGCGCCATGCCGCTGCACCGGTCCGTCCAAGCATAGTCGTGTTTACGACTTTGATTCGTCAATTATGAATGAGGAATGAAATTCCTCATCAATAAATGGACATAAACAATTTTAACGATGTCATAAAATATTACTAAACAAAACTGTACTCTCCTTATATCTGTATCAAAACTATAAAACCCAAAAGATTTTTTTTGGGTATTAAAACCATCCCGTTCGAAAATACGGCCGAGACTTCATCACCTATCTTTGCGTAGTTGTCGTCGTCGTGGTCGTCAGTCGGGTTGACCAATAACTTGCAGTCGTATGTGATGCGGGGACGTTTTACGATTCCACGAATCATTCAATCTCAATTTGGAAATTTATCACCCAGGCCTCCAGTTTCAGGGAATGTATCTTTTGGAGAGGAACAACACATAATCAAGGCTATAGGTAGAGTTTTATTTAGCCATAAATTAGATTACCCATAGTGGATCAGTTCAATTGAAAAGACCAGCGCGGGCAGATCACCACATCCGCGCGCACAGCAAGCGGTGACATGGACATCGCTGTCTCCGTGATATAATGATCTCAAATTTGTATAGCGTGTGTTTTTATTTCTTCGTATTACTCCCAATTTGGCTGATGAGTGGAGACTATTAAGCGATAGTGATCCCGGACCGAAAAGATGAGACTGAAATTATTTGGGGTATTTAATTACCCGCTTTTGCTTGGGTAAATGATCGAGATGATAATATGGTCCAAAGTGTTGTGGCTCGGTCTGAAAGTCATTAAAAATGTCGAAATAATTTTCGGACATTAAATTTTGTTTGTGGTTAGTGTCACAGTTTCGGATGAAAACAACGATTTTAAGACGTTGTTTTAGGTGACAGTTATTGTTGCTCTAAAGAGCCGATGATGGAGAGATGGTGGTTGATTGGGAGCTTCTACTTTCACTTTATGTGTTTTAAGAATCGCGTTAAATTAAAGACGATGAAATGTATATCAGCGTTCAAAATCTATTTAAAAGGAAAACGTGTTAGTTGGTCATAGCTGATTGGGTGCTTAGGAGTGGTAGCTGTGCAAAATATCAAATGTCTTTGGTACCGCTTTTTTCTAAATTATTTTCCTCTTTTCTTTATGGGTTCCGTCCAACTGTTCTGCATCCCTACAGTGTTTCGATTGTGGGTTTCGATGGTCGTGATAAATTTTGTTTTCTTTTTCGATATGAACGTCCTAATCTCCTGTCTTGGTTTTAAGATGTTAAAAGTGTCGTTGTAGACTCAGCTAATACTTTTCATCTTTGCCACTGCAAAGGATAAACTTTCAAGTTTTCTACTGCGGCTGAGATAAAGTATTTCGCTGCTGAAGTTTTCAATTCCATGAAACTTCCGATATACTTTTAAGATTTGTGCATTATGTATGCATTACAATATCAGGTGAACGTCCGCCTCTGTTAATCTCACAAATGCGAGCTCTTTTGAGCACATTTATCAATACATTCTCACACATTTGACGCGGTATTTCATTAATTTCCTACACGATTATTTTGTTTGAGTTGCGTTTCTGGTTTGTTTGCATAAACCTTGCGTTTCAGATATCCTTACAAAAAGAAGTCCGGAGCAGCCAATCAGGCGACCGTG